>CM065380.1:20857500-20977500 GCA_033060915.1 Euryodendron excelsum | reverse complement strand
ATACTGATATACAATACCCTTACCAAAATATCATGTATCCCCCCTACTCCAAGGTACCCAACTGTAGACATGTACGTCAAATTAACAATCAAGGGGCACGTAATAGATCAGTACCACCCTACGTAAAGGTCATGGCATAACATAGGCTCCTCGGTAACATCACCAGTAATAATGTATTGTCGTCGCTCTCTCCATCTAGTGACGAAAGAATTATAGAACTGTAACCAATCTGTGCCAAGCCTACCCTACCTGTTTATGCTATGAAAACCAATACCAGCATTAGGGGTTGTAGGTATGACCTGGCAATGACCAAACTGTCGGAAAACATGACAAGACAAATGCCACTCGACTACATCAAAGCATATAAATGGAACCTCAGCCATCCATATGTCACTCTCAACACGATAATAATTAGGGAGGGTATCGATGATCTCACCATGTCAACCACAAGGCTGCCATAAAAACTAAATCATGCAATATAAATGCCAGGTTATGAGACAAATGTCTATTACTGTACTAAGTTTGTGTAATGTAAGAATAAAAAATGTAAGCACTTAAAAGGAAAATCTCATCATCTCTCAATCGATCAAACTGGTTTCTATACACTGCAACAACATGGGTGGGGACTTTGTCTATACACCAAAACACCTCCTATATCCCTTGTGTCGATCTTAGTCGCCCGACACATCATCCGGTAAACTGAGGCAAGGGCTGCCGCACCCTAGCTATATTGCCCGGCCTGGTCGAAATCTCGAAGGAAGAGTAGATACATCAACTTGACTAAGTTTTGTGATTTATCTGAAAATACTAACCCCCCAATGAGCTGCAAGATATATGCCCTAGCATAATGCTGCACAGTCACCTCGTCAGTATCGTCTGGCAACTGTTGAAATCTAAGAAATAGCCATGAAAGCTTCAGATGGCCACCACTAAAATCCTGCCTGTTAGGCTCAACGCCCAACAACTCTCAGAAAATTTGCCGCTAATGCTCTATGTCAGCCCCACCATCGAGGCCTCCAATCAGCTCACCATCAACAGGCAGGCCCACCAATACAGACACGTCCTGTAATGTCATAGTGGCCTCTCCAACTAGCAAGTAGAATGTATGAGTCTCTTGCCACCACCTCTCGACCAAGGCTGTAATAAGTGCGTGGTTAAGCTTGATATAACCAATCCGGTACAACCCATAAAAATCGTCACGCATCAAGTATGGAACTATCCAAGGGGAATAGGTCTGGCCCTATAAAACCCTAATTTAGTTAGTATCATGCTTAACTTAATAGCATGTTTATGGTGCATGATTATCCTTAATCAAGGTTCTTGTTTAGCATAATTTAATGAGGACTTGCATTTGGGGGATTATCATGTTTTTAAGCATGATTAGTGAGCTTAATTCATGATTAATTAGCTTAATTAATCTTCATGCTTAGCTTATTTTAATCATGATTAATTATCATAAGTGTGATTAATTATGTTAATCATATTAATCACGTGGATGAGAGGTGGATTATGGAAGCAAGGAGGTCCTAGGTGGGGGTTTAACCCTAAGACACCAAGGTGTGTGCTTCATGTGTGAGAGGTGTGTGTTTCACTAATGTTGCTAGCAAATGTGTGTGTGTGACATGTGGAATGATAGATATATTTTGTATCTATAATTGTCTTTAAGACAAGGAGAAGAGAGAAAAGAGAGGAGCTTGTGTAGTAAAATTGTTTGGCAAGAAAAAAAGTGAGAGAAAAGAGAGAAAAAGAAGAGGAAAGAAGAGAAGAGGAGAAATTTGAAGAGGAAGCTTGTGAATTCATTGTTGAAGGTGAGAGATCTTATGTTTATATTTGTTTTATTGCATATTTGTTGATTGTGTATGGTAACATATCAATTCATGCCATGAAAGTGAGAATTGAAGTGATGGAGGAGAAAAGGGGGTGAGGGCTTTTATGGTAAAAGCCTTGATTCATCTTGGTGAATATGTTCTTGGTTGTCTTTAATCTTACTTCTAGCTTGATATTGCATTTTGGAGTCTTTGGTGAGTTTATGTGAAGTGCTGTGGTGGATTGGAGTGGAGAAACCTTGGGTTAGGAAGCAATTTCAAGCCATGCCCAGTAGATCTCGCTGGCTTCTCGCCCCAGCGAACTTATCCAGTAAGTCTCGCTACCTTCTCGCTCCAGCAAACTTATTTATCCAGTAAGTCTCGCTACCTTATCGCCCCAGCAAACTCTTTCTGACAGCTTTGACACTCTTTAGTTAAATGACCATAACTTTCTCTAGGAAACTCGGATTGATACACCGTTTGAAATGTCGAAAAGTAGATTCATATATCTTTCTAGTGGTAAAATTTGGTCTTTAAATCCTTGTAACTTGTGAGACATTGTAGTTTAAAGTTGTCATTACATTACATTGGGGAAGGGTTTAACATCCTATTGAGTTCTAATGCATTATTAGTGTTCTAAATTACATGTGTAAGGTGTATAAGTTATAGTTATGCATTGGTTATGAATTATAACATCTATTTCATCAAGTTTGATGTGGTGGTGTTTGGTAGGTTCAGAAGCGGATCAAAACACTCCGATTCAACCAAAGGAGTGACTTGACGGTATGTATAAGACAAGTATAAGGTGGGAATATTAGATGATCTTATTTATAATGCATTGAATATTTTATTGTCTACATCGGTGATGATTGTTGGATTATGCGATGACATTTGCATACAATACATTTTGTGTACATATCTTGCATTGCATGGAGGAGGTCTAGTCGATATGGGACTAACCTAAGGTTTAGCTGATGTGGGCCAAACCTAAAGAGTATCGATGTGGGATATCCTTGATAACAAACCATCGATATATTGGGTCAATGTTATCAAAATAGCGCGCACATATGTGGTGTATCATACATTGCATCACAAGAGGCATTGTTTTTATTGTTGATGGTGTATTATCTATTGATGATTAATTCAATGAATGTTTATCATTCCTTCTTTATGAGTTTGATTATCTTGTGAGCACGTTGATATATAGCTCACACCCACACATATTATTTTGTAGGGAAATAGGAGATGTCCAGTCCACTGTAGCTGTTGAGTTGGAGAGCTTCGAGAAGCTCTTTAGTTGAGTTATTAGTCATGTGCATTGTAGTACATTGTGTTAAAGTCTTGTTGGAGTATTGTTTATTTTGTGATTTTATAAATATTCTTAAGTGTGGATTAAGAGTTCTCATAATAATGTATGTTGGAAGATTATGAGAAGGTTTGTATTTATTTAATATGATGTTATGTATTCTTATAAGACTTCTATCTTTGGGATTATGTTGAGATTTCGCTTTCGCTTACAGGTAGGTGACCTGTGCGATCACGTTCATCCTAAGACGGCGTTAATGACGCTTGTTTAGGAGCGGGCATGACAGGCAAGAAACAAAATTTTCATTTGCTTCCACCAAAACAGCCGAAACGTTTCTGTTTCCTAAGGGATCAAAACGAAACACTAGTGGAATAACGAAATACTATTATTATAATTAAGACACACTGGAACATAGAAAAATGCATCAAAACACAATGCTATATGGCTAAACAATAAGTTGTATTAACCTTAATTTAAAATTTTTATAAAAAGTATACAATTTTTATACAAAAGATTGTATTTTACTATTTTAATATTTTTCACTTTTGAAATGTTTTCGAAACGTTTCTGTTTTCGAAACAACCCCTCGAAACGAAATTTTGATCCTTGGTGGCAAGCCCAGCATGCGGCATCAATTTGGCGACAATGAAACACTTTGTCACACTATAACAAGAAATAACGAGATAATAAGAAACAAATGGATAACAACAATATTGAAAATGTAATGTTGGCTAATACAAAGGCACAAACCTGGTAATGCATCTATATAATAGATAACCTGTGATGTTCATGTAAAGTGAGAACTGATTGATCAACAGGTCTCAGTAGTTCAGCCACGTCTATATCCATAAAAGTTGTAATATACACATACTATAAAGTTAGATATAAATGACTGAGAATTAACTACATTAATGCATATGAATAAGAAAAATAAAAAAAAAGGTGATACGAATAAATGGGAATAACCAACAAGTAAATGCTAATAAAAAAAATTACAAATATCATGACCTGTCATGTCACTATCATTGCACTAGAAGGCCATCATTGGACAGTGTTGATAACCACAAAGTAAAAGCCAGTGGACAATATTTATTACAATAATGTATAGTCCATTGGATATTACGATTTTCTATAAATAATGCCCGCATCATCTAGGAACAATGCCTCACCATCTCTCACACCCTCATCTACTCACTCTCATTTGTAAATCAATGGCCATCGGAGGTTCAGGTAGTTCTAGTAGTCACCAACATGCTCGAGTGTGGATCTTACCTCCATTTCACGATGAGTATTGGTGGAAAAAATGCTCTTACCCAAGGGAATATTATGTTAGCTTACGACAGGAGTGTCCATTCAGGGTGAAAGAGCAAGAGGGATTGGTAAGAGATCTGCAAAATCTCGGAGTTTGGATACTACATTGACGCTCTTAAGATATGCAAAGAAAGAACAAGGCATATTACAAAGAAGCGGTATCAAGAATAAGGTGAGAGAATAATCAAATGTTGATGCAACGATGTCGTTACTTCATGCTCCAACTCGCCACTGAAATGACCGAAGTTAGTGGGAGAGAACTGACGCCAAGGGAATGAAACCATGTATTAAGTCACGACCAATATCTGTCAGACTATTATATGTCTGATGAGGAGTGACTTAAGCACTTATATCCATTTGAAAGAGTGTTTATGTTTATGTTTATCGGTTTGCAACTAGTATCAGCAAAACTTAATCCCTATGTTTATAATTCATGAAGGTGTATTATCATGTACTACGTTTGTATTTTGGAATTAATACATAAGGTTATCTACATGAATATTTCAAAAAGAGCTGTTATTATAAAGTTCATAAAGCTGCAGAACATACTAGAGAAACATAAATGAACATGATACATAACACAATAAACCCCACACAATAAACCTCATGAATTTTCATCTTCATCGGATATGTCAATGTCAGATTGACATTGTTCGTCATTTATAGCACGTAAATAAAATTTTGCCTCATCCATTAACCCCTCTTTAGCTCGCTCAGTCGCGGACATGCTGAAGGAATGTCACCATAACCGTATTTGCATGCGATTCTCCTCTTCAAGAAAACAGTACAATGTCTTCTGCAACAACTGAGGAGTATTGGTAGGCAAATTCATTGCCAATCGACGAGGAATTCAAAGATTGGTTGCTCGTAAGCTTGCAACCAAATTTTCAATTTTTATAGTTCTGTATGACAACTCTCCTAACATTATATTAACAGTGCTCCGTGTATAACACTTATTTGGATCCAAAAGGTATTCAAAAACTTTTTCATCTTATGTAACCCAATAATGACCCATAGCCTTGAAAATATCCTCAACAGTGTATGTCGCCATGACTGAGGAATGTTGGCACAGTTTTACATTTGAAGTTCTATCCTCGTATAGGCAATATTTATACAATCCATTGCATCTCCCAACCTACACCCATGAGTTGTCATGTCAATTAAAGTCTTCACGTGAAGCCATTCTACTAATGTACCATACTTTATAGTCTAAATCCATTTTAGGATTCACGTGAAGCCATTATAGGCATTGCACCGTTTCTATGAAAGACTGGAGAAATTGACATTACAAGTCCATGAAAGGCTGGGAAAAATGTCTTCAGTCTCAGTCCATTACAGTCATTTGAAAGTCTTCAGTGTTAGTTCATTTCAAGCTTCACATGAAGCTTGAAAAGGAATGTACCATACCCTATAGTCTTAAGAGGGGTTAATGTAAGTCTTCAGTGTCTATCCATTGCAGCCTTCACATCAAGCTGCATCTCCCATTGCAGCCTTCATGTGAAGGATGACATAACAAGTGTTCAGTATGAATCCATTGCACTGTACAAAAGCCTTCACGTGAACCATTAAGTCTACAACCATTGCATTGTCCTCCACATCTTGGCATGACTTGGCTAATCAATTGCAGGCTTCACGTGAAGCCATTATAACCTATATAAGTTGTGTATAATGTGAATAAGTCATAAGCCTCAGTCACACCTCCAAAGATGCCGAAGCAAAAAGGTTTACGGGGAGCGTCATCCAGTCGTTCGGTCCCAGGTGACGGCACGCACTCAAACTATCGAACCTTTTTGGACTTCCTTAGGGTGAGTACGTATACGAATGCAATCGGTAACAAATGGTATGGCCAAAAGCGTCAATTTCTCAACAAACCTATCCTAATGCACGATACAACAGGTCCAGTTAGCCACATATTCATTGGCTAGGCATCCCAATGACCACTTTGCGGTGTGACAGACGAGCAATACAACAGGTTAAGATTGTCGTGGGAAGACTTACTCGATAAACGACGTGATAAGCGACGTCACCTTCATTTCCGCATCTACCTGTACACGAACTCCGAATGTATTTAAATGTACACATAAACAACTCCTGTTTTAATTTTAAATAACATTGGTTGAAAAGAAATATAGTTTACTTTCACTAAGTCCAATATGACCGTCGTAATGAGATCAGTGTCAATGTCACAGTGATCCCTCTGTAATCTCGCAAACACACAATGATATGGATCGGGATACATCTTGACCTCAAAGAAACCATGTTTCTCTTTCTTTGACGCTCGAAACCTCTAGCTGCAATCATGCTTGCACCTTACATCTGAAACCTTCTTGCCCCTTTCCACCACCACGTACTGTTTTCTTTTCTTCACATTGTACATCTTTACTGCATATTTCACAGAAACTTTGTCTTTAAAGACCATCCCCTTTTCGAAATCTACGATATCCGAGGTCCATATGTTTCCACAATAATAAAGGTCTAGACTGGTTACGGTAGTGTCACCACCCCCCTCCAAGTTTATGAAGAAAGGGATAAGAGTATATCACTCTAATATATCAACCGAGGATGATGGCGATTCACCAAATTCATGCCCCTCATCATCAGATTCATCATTGGCCACTAGTTCAGCCTCAATGTCCTCATCCACGTCTAGATCAGGACCTGCACTGTCAGGTACACATCCTTCAACTCCATCACCACCCATATTAGAGCACTCGTCAACAGGAGAGTGGAACCTGTCAACTGGGAAAGTGGATAGGTGTAGTGGAAATAGATGCTCAGCTCCTAAACTTGTACCAATGTCATGTTGAATCTGTGACCCCCTGGCAGTGAATGACCCATACGTTGGATAATACGGGTGTGGGGACGTATCAACATACTGTGAAGTTGTGGTATAAGATTCTTGCATCAACATCCCAGTGAATGAGCCAGGAATGCCACTGTATGCCACCTGAGTCAACAATGAAGTATGCATCCCTAAAAATTCATTGCAACTTCCATGAACATTGTACACCCCATAACCTAAATACATTGGCTTCGGTGCTTTCAACCTACTCGTTATGTTCTCTTTCTTCACTTACAGTTCAACATAATTCAGTGTCAAAAAACACGGTGGGATGTCCAGCACACTATCTAAGGTCATGTCATCATTGATGGGTACCTTCTTATAATAAATGAACTTCTCCCATTATTTATAGGGATGTTTGTATATCAACTTCAAACGACTGTTTTTCCCTTCATCTACAACCTTGGGCATAAAAAACTGTTCTAATTCTTCAAGTGTTACTCTGCGTTGTATAGTATAAAACTCCTTCGCTTTGGTATCATATGATATGCCTTCGTCAGGGTCTTGTACTATCGTCCCGCCCTAATAGCACATCACTTTTACGATACCCATTCAGTCAAACTTACTCTAACTAAACATATGAAAATACAAATTAGATGAAGCTAGATCAAGTTAAACTTAAATTTAAATAATCACTGTGATCAACTTACAAGAGCTAATGTGATGTATCCATTGATGTAAAGATAATTCAAACCATATGAAAAAATAAAAAGGACAAATTCATCAGGTACAAAACTTACTAGAATGGAAATAAAATAGTAATGGTTTCTGGCATTATGGGATCAACGACTTCATTGATAACCAACTGAGTTAGACTCTTTGACTTTATTTCACTCTAAACCATGATGGGTTAAAATAAAACATTAAGGTTCTTATTCGTTTCTTCATAATGACATTGCAAAGTTCTTACCCAATCCTTCATCAATTTTCTTATTTTAGTACTCCATAAAAATATTAAGGTTAAAGGTTTTATTATAATCTGGAGTGTGAAAATTTTTTAATCGACAGTATTAACTTCTGAAGTATGGGAAAAAGAAAAGTTAAAAAACAATTGAATAACACTTGCTAGTATTAACTTCTCAAAACTACACAACCGTTGTTGAATATATATAAACGTTAAAAAAATATACAAAAAAAACAACAGAAGACATACATAGAAACCTATACATACATACATATATATATGTATATGTATATATAACATTTGTAATATTTCATTTTGCCAATAGTAATTCAACCAATATATAAATATATAGTAGTAACTTAACTTAACTATATATGTAAACGAATGTTAGTGGAGCTACTGTTTTGCTTATTTTTCTCATCTGGTGTTTATTTGGATTGTATTCTTTTGTCAGGCTTGGCAAGTTCTTTCCAGTCTTCATTTATCTTACAGGGACTATGTGAAACCTGGAAAAACTGCACCCATTGTTAAGGATGTTAATGCTAACTCATCGCAGAATGTCAGAAGAACTACTCAGCAAAGCCCAACGGACAAGCATAACAACTTTTCAGGATATATGCAAACACACACAAACTTAAGTGGAACAAATGCTAAAATTGGTGAACCAACAACGTGCATGGGCATTTCTTTTTCATTACATCCAAGTAATGTAGCTGAATCTGGAAAGGTTGTAAGGGGGCAAAATGAGGGTTGCAAATCAATGCTCAACAGTTTTCTTGCACAAGCTACAAATGGAATATCTAGCAATCATACGGTGCATACGACGCAAGCAAAAGGTTCTGAAGACACTTCTCCTAATTGTATTGATGATGATGACATACTTGAGGTAATTCATTATTCTGGCTTACATCACAGAGAATCAAATGAAAGCACCTTGTTGAATTTAGAGTAAACACAATTAACTTGAGTTAGCATGGTCTGACAATGTCAACACTATATTAAACAAAAGCTCAAGGCTTGCCTAGTGTTACCAAAAGCTCAATAGCTATGACTTGTGAAAAAATGGATAAGGGATGCCATTTATATATATATATAGAGAGACGAAGAAATGTTACCTCAGTGTTAACTTTCGAAAATGTAGATAATGGCGAGGAGGGGCGAAGACACAGCAATGGGGATGGAGAGGGCCGGAGAGGGAGGGATATCGACGGCAAAGAGCTAGCAACGCCCGTCGAAGCAGCAGTTGACCTCAATAATTCAATTTGAAAGCATCAATACTAAAGTGTCAAACCCTACCTCAGTGCTAATATAAATGTGCAATACTAAAAACGTTAATACTATTAACGTTTTTAAAGAAAAGCGTCAATACTATTGACGTTTTTAGCTAAATAATAAAAGGCGTTAATAGTATTGACGCCTTTCTCTAAAGCGTCATTACTATTGACGATTTTAATAGACGAATTAAAAGCGTCAGTGCTATTGATGCCTTTAGTTATTTTTCGTAATTTAATTTATTAAGAAAATTAAAATGTAAATCGTCATTAGCATTTACGCTTTTATTAAATACATCAATACTAGTGATGCCTAACTAGTATTTTGTAAATATTAAAAAAGTGACCCTAATTTAATATTTATTAAATAAAATAAATCTATTTTAATAAATGACCCCCTCCATTGGCTGCCAATCATTCATTTCCTCTTTGGCCACAACACTAGAGAAAGAAAGAGAGGGGGCAATGATTATTACAGAGACAATGAAGAAAGAGAAAAAAAAATTGGTTGAATTTTACCAATAATTTAGAGAAGGCAATAAAATAATTTAACCTTCTCTATTAGCTTATGTTGCCTGACTAAGCTTACAGTGGGATATCTATAATTTTTTATAACTAAGGATAGCTCTACGTGTTTAGGCCAAAAATTACACAAAGTTGGTGTAATTGGCCTTTTTTATAAAGCCGAACATGGTATTTAGTTGCTTAGAACAAAGAAAAATCACACACTAAAGTGATGAGCGAAATTAAACTCTCTTGGAAAAGAAAAACTTGCTTCTAGAATAAAGACGGAGCTCTTCTAAAATTTTAAGAAACTTTTATAAATGTTTCAAAAACTGTAACATAATTTTAAAAAACTTGTCAGAAACTCTAATAAAAAGTTAT
Source organism: Euryodendron excelsum (assembly GCA_033060915.1). NCBI lineage: Eukaryota > Viridiplantae > Streptophyta > Magnoliopsida > Ericales > Pentaphylacaceae > Euryodendron > Euryodendron excelsum. The sequence continues at coordinate 20,967,176 of CM065380.1, read as the reverse complement.
GAAAAGTCACTAATAATGCATTTCACATAATTGTTTAATATTTTTCATGCTCTCAAAATTTTTTTTTTTTTGAATAATAATACATAATTATTTTAATAAGTTTCTAAATATATTGTGTAACATTAGTATTTTGATTGATCGTAAAAGTATTCTAGTACTTTGCATCACTATTTTTAAGAGTTTTCATAAGATGTTTTATAAATATTATATTTAATTTTATTATCACATAGCATTTCCAATTTCTATAATATTTTCAAACCACATTTCACGTTTTCATTTTCCCTTTCTATTTTTCATATTGGCAGCTATGATTCATCCATTCAAAGTATTCTTCCATTGCCGTGCTTTAACCAATTGTCTCACAAACTACTCTTGCTCTTATTATTATTTTTTTTTAACACCCAAAACCGAACAAATCATCCTATAGAACCAAACAGAACCAAGTAAGTGTGGATTAGGCCAAGTCTAAAAAATTAAAAATAATGTACAAAACATATCAATAATAACTACGTACAAGAAACCACATATATTCTTGTGGGGAAGGGGGAGGGATTGGGGGTATGAACCACCAATCTACGAGCAGTTTTTTTTGGTAAGTGAAGATGGTAATTAGTTGTTGTTCATGCATGACATTTCTCATAATAAGGGGGACGGGAGTCATATTTTAGAAGCATAGAGGGGGTCTCATTGTAATTTACCTTTTATTTGTTTAAGATTGGTCTCGGATCATTTTGTTAGAAATTAAAGAGAACATGAAGTGCTAAAGTAGAATATCTATTTTTTGTAGAAAAACTATTTTATAAAAGGGTTAAAAACTTAAAAGGTAAAAATATATATTTTGTTAATATGATTATCCAAATAAAAGATATTAATAATGTTTCACAAGCTTGAGAGATTTCCATTAAAATTTGACGTGTCAAGAGAATTAAAAGCTTTACTCCCACACTATATATTAAGTTGAGTAAGTTTAAAAAACAAAAATTTCAAAGAGGAAAGGACTAGAGGGGTTCGTACCAGGCAGACTGTTTGCTTGAGTAAATTAAAGTTTTTAATATCCATTTGGTCAGATATCTCAATATTAATTAAAAGAAAATTTTTCACTTCTTTGGTCTACTTCTTTTTTTTTTTTTTTTTCCTCATATATTTATGCATCATGACCTTCTTGCTTTTAATAAGAAATATACGAAGTAGTCTCTAAAAAAAAATATTAATTAAGTAAAGTTTCTTTTATATACTCGTGGATGTGGTGCACGTACGATGTAGTGCCATATTCATAATTCAAATCCATATTTTCTCAGTATAAAATGTAAATATATAAGCGATATATAGAAAAAAAAAATCGAGTAAATTCCAAATCAAAATATATAAGCGATGCGTATTAGGCTATTAGCAATAGCATAGACAACAAGGGCGCCAAATAGCCTTATCTTCTTCCTCTACTCTCTGCGGTCCCTTAACAGTAGAATATGGCAGCCACCGTACACCATGTCTTCTCCAATCTCAGCACCATCAGAGTCAGACACACCAAAGCTAAGGCTCGGAACGGTCCCGAGTGGCGGAGACTCGGGCCGAGAACGGTCCGGTGCGAAGTGGCCGTCGCCGAGAACCGGCGGGTCACGGTGAAGAATGGGGATGATTCGCTCGATATATGCCGAGTTTTGAACGGGATGTGGCAGACGAGTGGCGGGTGGGGCAGAATTGACCGAGACGACGCTGTCGAGGCCATGCTACGTTACGCCGACGCCGGCCTCTCCACCTTCGACATGGCCGACCACTGTAAATCCTACAGCTCTCTCCATCTCTTTGTGAACCGAAATTGTATTTAGTTTGGCGTTTTTTAAGTGGACTGTGTTGCATTTTTCAGAAGTGAGATGTCACTTGAGCGCTATGCCTTTTTTGGTTGTACACAATTGCATTTTCTAGGATATATATATATATATATTTATATATTTGTATTTTGAATTTAAGTTAGCACTTTCCTATTTGGCAATAGTTTTGGATAATATATCACATTTTCTTTTCTGTATAACAATTGTAAAATCTACAAATTTGGGCATGGACTGCACAGGAACAAGCGTATTTTAGTCAAGCCGAACTTTTGAGGTGATTGATTGATGGCTTCAACAGTAGGGACATGGATGCAAAGAATCAAAATCATGTGGGAAACAAGAGGAATTTGAAATAGACGGGAAATGTATAAAACCTCCAAAATGCTAGGACACCTAGGCAAAAATCCTAATTTGTAGGCAACATACGGTAGAGAGCTGAGACATGAAAGCAGATAGGACAAAACTACCTTATTCAGCTTTTTAGTTATTTGCTCAATATCATAACTACTTAACTTTCTTCAATCTCTCTCTCTCTCTCTCTCTCTCTCTCCATATTCTAGTAATGGCAGAGTTCTTGAACCACTTCTTCAGCAAATTCGCCTTCAATTCAATCAAAATAAAATCCAAGAGAGACACAGAGATAAGAAAACTGCATTTAAGACCAATCAAATGCGCGGTAACTGAAGATAAGCAGCGGACTGTAGTTAAGAATGGCAAAGATTCATTGGATATTTGCCGGGTTGTTAATGGAATGTGGCAGACTAGTGGTGGGTGGGGCAGAATTGATCAAGATAGTGCAGTTAATGCTATGCTTCAATACGCTGATTCTGGGCTCACTACCTTTGATATGGCCGATATATGTAAGACACCCACAAGATAGAAATTTTGTTTGACGTATGATCAATTTTGCTAAAAAGGTTTGATTGCTTAGTTAATTTCACAGATGAACATGGTTATGGCAGAATTTCGTTTAGCTGAGTTATTTTGATGGATATGCAGCCAACTTCTAGTTCATATATTGCTGAATGAGGAACAATAACTCATTCATTAGTCAATATCTGAGTTTTGTATTCTGACTCTTCCCTAGATGACTTTTGACCCTTACTACTAGATCATTTCTTGATATTTCTTGGATAGTCTTATAGTTTACCACATTAGATGCAAAATTGTATTTGGTTGAACGATAAGAGCTTATGGCTAATCTTTAGTGGATGTTCTGTTAATTATGTTTATTTGACAGATGGGCCTGCAGAGGATCTTTATGGCATCTTCATTAATCGAGTCCGTCGAGAGCGTCCACCAGAGTTCTTGGAGTCCATTAGAGGGTGAGTTACAACCATGCTTAATTTGATGTTAAAGAGGTATTTCTGTTTCATTGGCTCTCTGTAGTTTTGAATGGGTCTGTTACACAGAACCTAGTTTCATGTGCATCTTAGCTTAGTTGATTACAATACAAAATAACCTCTGGCTTATTGTAACATGCATAAAGAGATTATAGAATGAGAAATTATAGTTGTCATAGAATCTAATGAATTGTCCATATTGTTAGTCTTATCCTTTATATTTTGTGCTGCAGTCTTACAAAATGGGTGCCACCACCAGTTAAGATGACAAGTAAGTATGTCCATGACAACATCAATGTATCACGGAAGAGAATGGACGTTGCATCCTTGGACATGCTTCAGTTCCATTGGTATTGAGTTTCTTCTTGCTCTTGGTAATTGAGGAATTTGATGATTCTAGCTACTAGCTGCAATAATTGTTTAGTGTCTCCATTGAAAGACAAATTCAACAGGGATAAGGGAAAAAACACAAAAAGAAAAGTTGATTATATTAATGTTGTTGGCTCAGGTATTTTTAGTGTGATAATGATGATCTTGTGGCTTCGTGTCAATCGTGTCTACTTCATAAAATGTATAAAGGAAGTTCTTCTTCATCATCTTTAGAGTTTGAATTTGTTTAACGTAAAAGACAAACTATCAACAATGTTGTGCACCAAAGTTGAGAGTGGTTTCCTGGTAATCGTTTCTTGATAAACTTAGTTTTTGTATGAAAAATGCATCCTTGATAGTTGAATACCATAGAGTAATTTTTATTTTTTTAGTCCACTTCAATTCTTGAATTAGTTTGCTCGATTCAAATAGTTCAACTAGTTCTCTTTAATTGCTAAAGATTTTACATTATGTAAAGAGACACTGTTTAACATGACACCGGTTCAAACTAATTGAAAATTTGATCCCTTCCCATGCTACTTAATAAAACTTGATCCTTCACGAATCTGAATTCAGATGGTAATGAATTATCCAGCTCAAGTCAAAAGGGTCCTGAGTCAAATGCTTCAGTTACTGGCAAGAATACCTTTTTACATTGAGTCTTTATCTAGGCTTAGATAACATTCTTTATCAAGTATCCCGTAATTTGTAGAAAATGTCCGGTTTTCTAGCTGACTTTGTGGCTTCTACTTGAAACAGGTGGGATTACTCTAATTCTGGCTATATTGATGCACTAAAGCACCTTACAGATCTCAAAGAAGAAGGTTGCTTTTATTTCACTTGTCTTTCAATCATCTTGTGCAAGCCCAAATTTCTTGATTAGACTGGATTACTTCAGTGGTTGGCATGCAGGTAAGATCAAGACTGTTGCTTTGACTAACTTCGACACGGAGAGGCTACAAATAATCTTGGAGAATGGTATCCCAGTCGTTAGTAATCAGGTAATTAAACAACTTATCACAAAAAATAAATAAATAAATAAGGTAATTAAGCAACATTTTTTTTGTTTCAAATTTTTGTTCGGTTCCATATATAAAGTACTTGGTTGCTTCTTTTTTTTTTGTGTTTCTTCAGGTGCAACATTCCCTAGTTGACATGCGTCCTCAACAAAAAATGGCAGAGCTGTGTCAGCTTACAGGAGTAAAACTTATAACGTCTCTCTCTCTCTCTCTCTCTCTCTCTCTCTCTCTCTCTCTCTCTCTCTCTCTCTCTCTGTCTATGCCTCTATCAGGAGTTTTTTACCAAACCCAGCCTGGAAAAATATTTATTTACAAAACCCAGCTTGTTTTGAACTTATTTACCAAACCTAGTCCTTAATGGAGTTGTGGTTTGAAACTACAACTTCAACTAGACCTTGTTTTGCACATTTTACATGGAAGTCGAGGATTGAAACCACAACTTCATTATAGTCGTGGTTTCAAACCACAACTTCATGCGAACTTTACTTCGCAAATTTTATATGAAACTTATACAACTTTAACTAAAGTCGTGATTTGAAAACACGATCTCAAAAAGGAGCTGGGTTTAGTAAATAAGTTCAAAACAAGCTGAGTTTGGTAAATAAATATTTTTCGGGGCTCAGTTTAGTAAAAAAATCCCTCTATCGAGACAGTCCTGCTACAAATATTCTACATTGGTGCTTCTCTTGGAATCAAAATTCACTCTGGTTTGACATTTTCTAGCTCTTAATGGGCAACTTGCTGATTGCTATTTCATTGTAACCGTTTCAATAGGAGTATAAATTTGGTTATGGTGTACATCATACGTACATTGGATTACCCCATCCTTAAAAAAATAGATGGTATAAGATTTCAGAGGATTACCAATTTTATGGTCAAATTGAGGATACATTTTACAGGTTCTTGTAGACAATATGTTTTTAGTTTAATCCATGTTGAGCTGAATTGATTTCTAGACAGTTATGTCATTTCTGATCTAATATGCAGGTACGGAACAGTAATGGGTGGATTGTTATCAGAGAAGTTCCTTGACACCAACTTGGCTATTCCTTTTGCTGGTCCTCCTTTAAACAACCCCTCCCTTCAGAAGTACAAAAGGGTACGTCTTTCTAAACACAATGATGATGTCAGATTCATGAGCAGGAAATTGTTTTATTTTGTAAATAAGTATTGCGTGGGACTTTTACACAAAAAAATCAAGAAGTCAATTTTAGGAATATGATTCTTAAAGTTATCTGTGTGTGGAAATTAAAAAAGAATGAAGTTGTAGTGTTAAAGCAATTCCTGTCGAGAACAGAGAAGCATAAGTCATTGTTCAGGAATCCTACACAATAAAATAACTATTTCAAGATTATTTCGGGAGTGAATCACAACATCTTTGAACAATTTGCATCATCATTAGGTTGAATTTGATTTATTAACGAAGTATTTTTTTTACTGAAAAATCCAACTAACAAAGGAAAGAGCTATAGAAAACGTAAATTTTTTGTAATGACCAGTGATATCAATCCCACTTATCTAATCTTTCATTGAGTGATACATTTACGAAATCTGACTCTATGCTTGGTAGATGGTTGATGCTTGGGGAGGATGGAGTCTCTTCCAAACTTTGCTTCAAACTCTTAAAAACGTAGCTTCCAAACACGAGGTTTCAATTCCAACAGTTGCTGTGAAATACATTCTAGATCAGGTAAATTCATTTACCATATTAAATTGAATGTTTGGGTTTTCAAAAAGAAGAAGAGGAAAGGAATAATTATTTCAGTAATGGATCTTATTTCGATTTTTTTGTTCCTCTTTTCCTAATTTTGCTTCATAATTTTGTGGGAATTTGCAGCCAGCAGTGGCAGGATCAATGGTAGGAGTTAGGCTTGGACTGTCAGAACATGTCAAAGACTCTAATTCTGTGTTTTCACTTGTTCTTGATGAAGAAGATGTAAGCAGCATCCAAGAAGTACAGGAGAAAGGGAAAGATTTGATGAGAATAATTGGGGACTGTGGAGATGAATACAGACGTGCGTGAGATCCTCAATTGCATGGTCGTGTCATGCTAATTTCATTTTTTCACTCCTATTTTGTCTCAGTAACAGAAATTTGAATGTGAAGAACCAGTGTATCAGTAAACATATTTCGTAAATTGTTCTATTGTTTTTAAATATTTTATAATCTCAGTGAGGGAAACGCTGAGAGAAAAGGGGGTTATTAGCAATGGGGTTGTTAGCCCTAAGTGTAAACTCAATTCTCAAACATATAAACTTTTTGTACTTTCAGTTCCAAACATACGAGTACTTTTAAGTTATTCTGGTTTTTACTCGAATATTGATAGTCTTGAAGCAAATTTCCAAACTTTGTGCTAGCTGAGAATCATTGCAGATTTTTATGTGGGACCTAACATGAATGGTGAAATAATAATGGACTTTATGGCCATCGCACAGTGTGATGTTCACGTGAAATAATTTTGTCTTCCCTTAAATTAGAAGGTTTTTGTGTTTACATAGTGAAACAAAAAAGTCTCCATTTAGAATGAAAGCTTTAAAAGTCTCTAGAAATGGAAGTTTTGTTTGAGAATTTTCCATTCACCTATTCTCTTTTATGATACATTTTAGCTAGTATGTGCTCTTATGGTACATTTTAAACATGCTTATCTAATTGTACCTGTTAAAAATTATGTTTTCAGTATTCAACAGTTGAAACAATTAGGTAAAAATATATTTAAAATGTGCCATAAGACATTTTAGCAAGACCAAAAAACTCAAAATTTTTTTATAGAAGACACTTCAACTATATTTTTCCTTCTATACATGTTTACAGTTATCAAGATTTTAAACTTGTACACAATTTTCTCTAGTGAAAGAATGAATTTTCCTTTAACTAGAGATTTGTGTGTAGTAAGCCCTACATTGGGAACTAATGTTTAGCTAACATTAGTTTGGAATTTTTTTTTTCCTCAAATTAACATATTCTAGAAAAACAAACTTATTTAATCTCTGGACAAACATTATAGAAGGTCTTCCAAATGACGGAAAAACAAAAACAAAAACAAAAATAAAAATTAGAGATTCACAAAAGTCAAAATAACCCCCACCACCAATTAGGGGTTGCATGAGTCGGGTTAGGTCTAGGACGTGGTAATCTCAGAGTTAATTCGATCTTGATTGGTTTTATATTTTTAAACCCAGAACTGAATTGATCGTTTTATATAACCAAATCAAATCAACCAAATTCTGTTCGGACTAATTCAATTCGATTTCAAGTCTCGAGGTGATTCGGGTTTGCTTCATTTTTATTACATAAAATAAGATGAGTCTTGTATCCTTTATTTTTTTTAAAATTAATAAAATAACATACAAACACAAATTAATAATAATTAATTTCAAATAATCATTAAAAATTATATACACAATACATGTAGACTTTTTTTATATATATGAAATTAGGTCTCGATTTATTCGTTAATTGGTTTGGGTCCAGTCAATTCTCAGATCAAATTGGGTACAAAAAATACGAACTCGATAACAGGACCGAAATGATCAAGTTAACATTTTTTAAATCGAAAATCTAATCAAATTTTTGACTAACCCAAACCAAACAAACTCGAAGAAGTTGAATTGGTTCGATTCAACACCACCAATGCAAAGGACCAAAGGTTAGCAATGACATGGCAAGTCATACGCACCGCACAAAAAGTAACCTGACTGGACCAAACCCCAAACCCCTTTCTATCTCGACTCGTTTCGTTTCTGCTAGCAACCGTCAGCTCCGCTTTCGCTCAAACTCTTCTCGGTTTGTGCCTCGCTCTGTCTTTCTCCTACTCTCCTATTCTCTCTCTTTCGCTTCAAGTAAGTGCTTCTCTCTTTATACGTATATAACATATACATAGTTTTATGTACGTATAAACGTTCAACCAATGATTATTGTTTGGAGTTTCATTTCTGGTGATCGTTTCGATGGTTTTCACATTTTGGGTTTAACCCTCTCATTGTAGAACTCTGATTGACTGGATTCTATATTGAGGAGCTTAATCGGAGCAACAGAAAGCAATCATGGATGGTAAGTGAAACTCACACACGTCTTTCAATTAGATACATACATACATACATACATACATGCTAGCACATGTATATACGTAGTATATACTCTACCTGTATCCTTATTGGCTATAAACTTTGAATTTCCGTACTTTCCTCTTCAGTGGAAACACTTTATTAGTTTCAGAACCAAGAAAGTTTGCATTGATATTTGGCTCTCAATTGTCACATACCCAGAGAGAGTACTTAAAAAATGCTCACAAACACCCTCGTTTCAGAATTTGAGCTCTGTTCAAAACCTTACTGTGTTGAACATCTCGTTTGTGAGAGAATGCTCTTCTATTTAATTGGGAGAATGCTTTTACCTGGGTTAGTTTGCTGTTTAATGGTAATAAGTTTTTGATATCAAAATGGGGAGCAAGCAACTATTGTGATTCTTTGAGTGGTAAAAGCTGACAAATAATAGGATGATCAGTCATGGGGAAATAGTTAGAAAGTTGGATGGATGTCTTAGAATATATAGCCTTATGGCTTCAGCTCGTTTCTGAGAAAGAAATGTTCCAAGGAGTGCTTTAGAATGCACAATGATGGTAGAGAACCTCTTGCTGCTTATTAAAATTCCTTAGGACTTGGGGATTTAAGTTCTTGTGAGATCACCTGTCAAAGCGTGGAATGGACATGGACCAAGTTCGACATTCTAAGTCTCTTTTTCTTTTCCCTTTTTTTTCATGTGTTGTGTTTAATTTTTATAAGTTCATGTGTGTTCTGTATCATATGCAGTAAAGAGCAGAGGTGGCCCTCTTGAAGGGCCGAAGGTTTACTATTGTGACGTATATGTATTGATTTATGGTTCCTCAAATCAATACATGGGTTGTAACATATATGCTGCTTAGTGCTTAAAATACTTTAAAACCTTTTGAAACCATTGTTTCCCATCAATATGAATTGTGGCTACAGATTTTGAGTCAAAAGGTCCTAATATAGTTTTTTTTCTCAAATTTTTTCTTCCATCGGTTAAAAATAAAAATTTTCATGGATATGTGACTTGAGCTTGTACCTTCAGATTTATTCTTATGTTTTGAGCCTAGGCTTCACATCATACCTATGCATGTTGGAACTCAACGAGTATGCTATAGACTACTTGAAGTAATAAAACTATAAAACTAGGAAATAATTATGCTTATGAGTTGTTTCCCTTCCATGGGCTTTAGTTGATTCACAACCAACAATGGAGGAAACTATTTTGGTCGGTGATGATCTTATGATGGGGCCACCATCACCGCTCATTCCACCAGAAATTGCCTCTCATGTACTGGAAGGCGTTGATTTGTGTGATGGGATACTGAGGAATCTATTTTTGTGTAAGTCCTGCCTTTTTCCTTCTCTTCTTCTTCCTACTGTTCTTGTTCTCTTGTGCATAAATTTTTGCATTTTTAAAAAGAATATTTTCCTGTTGTCTCTTTTTTATTCTGTTATAGGCTTGCAAATCAATGATATTGAGCCATTTTGTCAGGATGAGATTGCTATATATCGGCAGTGTGCTGAGAAAAGGGTGAGATAATAATTGATTTTATTTTCTTCTTTTTGTGTTAGTCGCAATGGCAGTGCATTGTAAATGGAGGTCTCTTAACTCCATTGCATTTTTATCATCTGTCTGATTCAATTGTTCTAACTGTAGGATAAGGAACTAAGGCAACGGCTTCAAGATAGTGAGCGCAAATTGGGTTTATCCATGCCTTTAAATGAAGCAAAGGAAAGAGCTGCTCAGTTAGAATCAGAAGTCACCTCATTGGAGAGGTATTTAATCCTCGTGCAAGCATGAAATGACGTGCTCATGTAGTTCAACTATGAATTTATGAATTGTGAAATTTGTTTAATGGTGGCATAGTATAATTCTATTCCAACACATGCTATGTGCTGTAGACTTTGTTTATCTCCCATTTGTCTGTTTGTTTTTTCTTTCTTTGTTGTATTGGCTCACTATGATAAAGGATATCTTTTATGTCCATAAATCCTACAATCCATGATACTTTTGTAAAAAGAAAAGAAAGGAATTACTGTTCATGTTCACAATTGGTTGACCAGAGTTGGCATGCTGCTATAAACCTATTACAATCTTCCATCCCCTGGTTCTGGGACCAGCTTTTTAAAAGATTAGGCTCTAATACCAACAAATGCAAGAGATTTTGCCTGTTTATCTTTGAATATTGCAATTTTTTAACTGCTGTACCCCCTGAGATTGGTTGTGGAGATTATTGATTATGGTGATCATGTTTTTCTGATATTGCAGGCGCTTAATTCTGGCCAGTGGAATTGAAGGCATGGACGGATTTCGACAGAGATGGAGTTTGCATGGTCGCCTCACAGATACCAAGTAATTTTTACAGATCCTTATATTTCCACAAAGCAACCTTGTGTTAGTCTTTTCTATATTCCAGGTGGCTTTCTTCTAGATTCATTTTGACAATTCATTTTACAAGCTGCTGGTTCAATTAATAGAAACAATAAGAGCGGAAGAAAACATAAATCAGTTGCATTGGTGAACTATTTCCTAGATGCAAGTAACTCAGTTGCATTGGTAAACTAGTTCCTAGATGCAAGTAACTTGATGTTCAATTTCCACTAAGTTACATCTGGCAAAATGTTAGGCATCATTTGCTGAAGTTTGCTGTAGATCAGTCAGCTTACTCTCTCGGAACCCCAAACACACACAAAGCAAATGAAAAAATTGCACGTGCTTGAACACAACACACAAACAGACATTTTTATATGTAAGTGGCAGTGATTTCTTGCTTAGTGACATCAATAATATTGACGTCAAAGAACTTCCACTTTGCTGTTAAACATTTCTCCCCGCCCCTCTCCTTTGCCCTGTCGTTGTTGATGATGTTTGTGTGTGCTTGGAGTTGCACGCGTTTGAATTGTTTCCAGAATTGTGAGAACTAATGTATGCGCATCTATGCCCGGTGATTATTGTCTGCCACCTAAAATTGAGCCATTTGCAGGAGAAGGTTTGAGGCCCTGAAGCAGGGAATAGAGAAGAGAAAAAAGGATGACCCAGTTGGAGGTTCTACCACCAAAAGATGGTTTTTCTGGTGAAAAGTTCTTTGTGGATTGTATGGATAGCTGCTCCTGCATTAATGGTGGAAGTTAGAGGCTCAACATTACCACAAATTATGCTCCTGTGATAATTGGTGATAAAGCCTCCTTGTGGAGTACTATACTAAAGCAGTGAAGCATATTTTGTCTCAACAGGAGGCTTGGATATTGTAATAATTATTTGTTTACCCTGTTCAATAGGTAACAAATAGGGATAGTTTTTCAAATACTGATTGTGGACTCCTGAGTTCTCAAACATTGTTGGAAGTATGGAGATTCAATTTGTTCTCAATTATCTGTTCTATTCTTGATATTGTTTTGATCGATATATAGCTTGTGGTTGTCAGTTGTGGTTGTGGTTGTGGTTGTGGTTGGAGCTGGAGCGGATGTTTTTAAATCCGAACATTAGTTGTTCCCTGATGGTTGTCGTGGAAGTCAACCCATAAGTGAAATTTGACTAGCGCACAGCCCTAAATCAACCATTAGAGGCCACCTTGGGCTGCCAGTTATGAATTAGAGGGTCTTGTGTAAGGGTTTTGGTGTTACATGGCGAAGCCCTTTCAGCTTCGTACATGATGTAAATTATACCTATTTATTAGTTTGCTACGGTAAAACCAAGAGCTTGTTACATGAAAATAATGTATACAATGTAATGTAGCTATTTGTGGCCCATTCATTTCAAACCTTAAAAATCCACTATTCTAACTCATAATTTGAAAACAAAGAAAAAAAAAAAAAAAACACTGCTACATTATTCTAATAGAGTTATCTATACAGAAATTCTGACTTGAAATCATAGATTAAATGTAACATTCTTTTTTGAATTCCTCACTTTTTTTGTGTGGTATACAAAAGGAAATTGCTAAATGCTGGCTTCATAGTAAGACAACCTTTTTGGATATTCAGTTATGAAAACAAGGTTAAAATCTGGATCATCTAATGTGCATTTGATCATCCTCACGGTTGGGGCATCCGTAGGTTATGAAGTAAAACACCCCATGTTTTCCTTAATAACTAGTAAATTGCTATTACATGGTACAATCTAGCTCAAAATAGAGCAAATGCATATACAAGTAACTTCAATTGATCAAATGAAACTGTAGGGAAGTTATGTGATAGGGGGACAACCCAAGCAATGCTAAAAGAATTACATGTAATAATAAAAAAATAAAATACAGAGATATATAATGACTGAGAGCGCTAAAGAAACCTATTAGGGCTGATTGAGTCTCTATTAAATCGCAACATCATGTACAATGCATTTGCAGAGTTGACAGGAGGCATGCTTGTGGTAAAATTCTGTAGCTTTATCGTCTCCATTCTCCATGGTCAAAAAAAGCTTTATCACCTCCAGTTAAATGGTCATTTCCAACTGTATCAGTTCGCTGACTATATAATTAGGGCAACTTTGATCACACATCTACATCGAATAAAGTACATGTGAAAGATACCTAATCTGAATTTTATTTAATTTCTAGAATCCATGAGGTACATTCTTGGAGCAGTTGAAATTTCTGATGCACAGCTATGTTCAAGAAAACGTGCATTTTGTTGCGGAACTCAGACACATCTTCCTTGCATCTAAAGGAGCCAGCACAAGCACAATGCTCAGCTAAGTGTGCTGCTTTGACCTGGTTGCACTTGAGGCACACCAGGTCCTGCAGATGGTAGAGGCGTTCTCTTTGCCGTACAATCTGAAGCATAGCATTCTCCATTACTTCACGGTCATAGGGCTGTCCACATTGTGGCACAGCACAGCGCCACTCTTGTGCCAATAAAGCCCTATCACGGCACAAGTCTAGGTCTCTGCAGTCGTTACAGTAGCTGTAAAGACATGGTTAAAATTAGCAACAAGTTTCAGCTTTGAAGGATACTTGGATCCAGATCCAAGCACAAGTAAATAACTATATAATGCTACACTCAAAAGGCCAATCTACCCCCCAACACACATGCACACACAGAAATTGACAAACAAACAAAAAAAAGAAAAGAAAAGGCGAAGGCAAGTCCAAATTTAAGATAGGCGAGCTCAATTCAGATTTATGCAGTACAATTTCCCACTAAAGATGCAGACCTGCCCAAACCCCATACCATGCTCGCACATACCAACCTAACAATGACCTAGTCAATCATTCAGCTAATGATTATAATCACTGCTTCCACAAAGTGACAAGACAAGCATGTTGCATCATGATTGGCCTATGCTAAAATTATTGTAGCAGCTAATCTTTATAAACATAATTATCAAAATATTTATTAAGAATGGAGTGAACAATTCTGTCCAGTAACTATAGAAGTCAGTTACAGTGTCAACCTGGAGAAGCCCACATTTTTTTTTGTTAGGTAACAATACAAGGGGAAAGGAGAAAGTTGACACAGTAAAGTCGAGAGCAATAAGGCATAACTCAAGCAACACATCCGAAAGGGCCTAACTTTAAGGGGTGATGACACCTTGTATTCTCACCTTCAAAAGTAAGGCACTTTTGGAGGTGATACTCGGATGGTTCCTTATTGCTCATGGCTCCCCTGTGGCGACTCCCCCTTTCCCTTGTATTACAACCTTAGAATGGCATTGGTATAGGATTGCTGTGAGTATATAAGGTGATCTCACCCCTTCAAAACTGGGGCCCTTTTGGAGGTGGTGATTAGATTTTGCCTTATTGCTCTGGGCTCTACTGTTCAACTTCACGACTTCCCACAATATTATAACCTAGTGAGGGGGGGTTGCGCGTAGAGGTCTGTGATCAGGAATTCTAGCTGGCATGGCTTTGAGTACAGAACACTGGGATTTCTTGGCCAGGAGGATTTCATTGGACTAGTGCCTCACAACATGCCTATTTTCCATCAGTTCTTTTTCAGCCCCTATTTATTTTATGCATATACTAGATATGTTCGCTCAACCAAAAACAATATAGAGAATTGTTGCCTGCTTACCTGCAAATGACATTTGGTAAAGTGAAGGACAGACACTGGTCGTGAAACTCTGCTTCTGGAGCAAATTCCCTCACGTGCACATACTTTAACAGATTCTTCCTCATGATCTGCATGAAGGCACAAGAATATCATTAAACTAGTACGAGCAAAACCAAATAAAACTGCCATAGTTCAGATCCACTTGCCACTAGAAGTAAAGCTTCTCTATGAAAAAATGAAACATAGAAACACTAGCTGTAATTAAAACATATTTTAGAAGAAAAATTCCAGAAAATTGATGCAGGAGAATCGCTTCAAGTTCAATGGATATTTATGCCCATTCTGCCTTCATCATGATGACAGTTGCTCTAGGCAATTGAGGGGTCCTAGAGTTAGATACTAAGAATTACACATAATATGGTTCATCAATGTCAAGACACTTAAGGGCAGCCAAGGATGTCAGAATCAGAAAACTAGGACGAGAATAGAAGGCATTCAGGATCAAGTCAAGAATCATCAGATTCTACAAATGAAGATAGTCAGACACATGTATATATATATAAATAACAAATCTCAAAAAAGAACGTTAAGACTAAAATACAAACAAATTAGGTTACTGGCAGATTCAAGCAAACTAGATTGACTTGTAATAAAAAGAAAAAAGAGAGTAGATGAAAACAATGTTAGGAGGAAGGAAAAAAATGAAAATAGAGGCTGGGAACTCGCAATAAAATAAAAATAAAGCAGACTGAAACAGGTAATCTACGACATTTAACTGCAGATCTTCCTACAAAAATAACGGAACCGACATTGCAAGCACATGATATATAGATGAAAAAGACTGGCTGCATAAATTAATGGATACTGCCAAAATAATTTAAACATGACTTACCAGAATATCATGCTGAACATTTTGGTCAAGAGCCAAAACAGCACAGACATGCTTAATGAACTCTAGTGCAGGATCACCCATATGGATATTATTCACAAGTGGATTCCCATATGATACATGTTGGTCAGCATTAGACTTGCTAATTCCCTTCATATGAAGGATGGTATCATGGACAATCCTTAGAAGTTTATCTGAGAAGTAAGAACTGATCTGCAAAACACAAGTTACATGTATAGAACTTAAAAAGAATGAGGAAGGAATTGTCAAGGATATAAATAAACTAATTATCACTCTCTCTAACAGCTTAAGCTCTTAGATGAGATGGTGGTTAACAATTAACACGTTATCAGAGTATGCAGCAGATCTTGTGTTCGAACCTCACCGTCTACCCGATAAATATAATACTTGCATGTGTTGGCCCACTTTGGAGAGTCTGGCCACATATGAGGGGGTGTGTTGGCAATATAAATAATTTTAGATGACATGGTCCTCTATAATAGCTTAATCTTTTAGGTGACATGGTGATTAACAGTTTAACAGGAATCAAAACTTATACAAGCTTTGGCAACCAAATCCCTTTTCATACCTGCTCCCTAAGATATTCTGTCATGTGTGACTCAAAAGTTTCAGCAGCTGCTGCAGTTACTGATGGAGTGCATAAGTTGCCATCCCTCAAAGATGCTCTAAATTCAGTTTGTTCTCGTGCATATTTCCATGGGATATACATAAATTCAGAGACAATCAAAATGAAGTGATCCTGTATAATAGCCCAAAAAACAGTGATATCGGTCGGAATATGGAAGAAATATCATATAAATTATACATATTGCTCATAGACGATGAAGTTTGTGATTAAATGATCCAGTTTAACTGTGCTGTACTAAACTAAAGAAAGTAAGGTTTCAATATCATTTTTATCTTAACAGTACCATAGAAAAAGCATAGTTGAGTGGCCTACCTGAGTTGCCTTAGGTAAGTTTTCAGCAATATTCCAGCTTGAAACAATATCCACTTGAGATTCATCATGCACACTTCTGTTTTCTGGTTCAGAAATACATTGTAATGATTCACCATTGGTTCTAGCCTGGATTCCACCATAGTTGTACTATCACAGGAAAAAGCAAAAGGAACAAAAATTTTATCAGAACATGGAATCAACATAGAAACCATGCAGATACACTTGATGGCTCCGTTGCAGTATGTATTGTTTGTATCGAATTTGAAGCCAGAAAAATAGAAGGAATCTAAGGTTGAGTTATCGTAGCAGTGATAGAAAAACATTAAGTGTTGATTGCCAGTGCGGAAAGCAACTTCAAGATTTTAAGACAGCCACAATGAACACCTCAAAATGAAACCTAGCCATCTAGCCTCTGTCTCATTAGGAGACCTAGTTGCCATGAAGAGGAGCACAAATGAGTATAAACATGTCTGTAAGCTTAATCACTAGAAGAGAAATGAAAATTAACAGTAACAAGGAAGGGTAATCATGAAAGCAATAATGGAAGCTATGTAGCTCATAGTGATAAATGAACCTAGAAGTTTGATAAAACTTCCAGTACTTTGTATGGTCTACTATCTTAAGGGCAACCATGCATTTATGGATGTCCCATTTTGGACATGAATAATGAGTAGAAGAGTAAATTTAACAGAATATGGAAGCTGCTGATTTACCACCAGGATCCAAACAAAAACTGTAATGAATTCTTTTATGCAAATTTAATTAAACTTATAGTTTGAGAAACCAATTTAAAACCACAAAACTGCCCAAAAAAGGGATCAGTGTTTTTTTACACACGTGAAGCTCCAATGGCTCAAATATCAGTTTAAATTGCTCTTGCCTTCACTTACCGCTCACTGATTCATCAAATGGATTTCAGAATTTCTCTTAACAGAGTTCTGAATGGTGAACTATTAGGGCAACCAGAGAAAGTTTGTTGTACTTGTGAAGTATGGTGCACATATATTAAAGCTACTTCTTCCAGGACTTAAGGTTAAGCCCCAAATTGAGGAGAGAAATTTTGCGAAACATGGATACATGATAAATGAAATGGACAGTATAAATGCAACAATGTAGTTGCTATAAGAGAAACTAAAATGTGCCAACCTGATCCATAAAAAGCAACGAATGCCAGAACTGCAGTGGTTCAAGCTCAATCCACTCGAATAGGTCTCTATAGTCAGAAAACAAGGATTAGAGAGGACATGATAAAAGAAAGAACAGTATTGATACCAACTCTTTGGAATCTGGAAATAAAGACCAACCTAGTTTGCAGAGTTTTGAGTAAACTATCACAGTAAGCTTTGGCTGCCAATAAATCTGACTTTCCTGTGTCAATAATCACTTTTGAAAAGTTGGCAAATATGATTGTGGCACCCAACTTACGAAACTCAGCCAACAATAGCGCAAACACTTTTTGCATGACCTGTCAAGGTAGATAATAATCAAAAGAAATCAATACAACTTCATTTTGAATTTTTTTTACTGAAAAAGGTCATATTCAATCCCATTAGCATACATAACGTGATTTACCAAATATGGAAAGATTATCTAACTGTTGTCATACGTCATATTGTTGTATCTGTTCTAAAGAATTGCATGCACTCATTACAAATAATTGCTTCATTGAAACAATTCCAAGTATCGAATGGAACCAACAAACAAAAAAATCAATTTGTACGGACATTTAGGGAAAAAAATACAAAAAGAAAGAAGAAAATGTGCTTCTGGTGATTGACAAGAGAAATTTTTTGACTGCAACTTTATCTTTTGGAAATTATTATTTTTTTTTATTTTTACTTAGATATAACCTTTGAGCTTGTATTTGAATAAGCATTTACCTTATGAAGCATCCGGTGAAGAGCGGGGTCATGAAGTTTTGACTGTGGGCTGCAACAAAAGAAGGGTGTAATTAAATGAGACCAGAACAAGATGCAAATTTGACAAGTAAACACCCTACAACCTGCAAAGCCATCGATATAAATGCTGCAATATTGCATCAGCAAATACGTTTCCCGATGTGACTGCATCTGCAAGGCATCTTTGGATCAATTGTTTGAGAGCACGGAATGCAGGTGCACATGAGGTAACCTCATCAAAGCAACACAGTTCACCGAAAATATGTGCTCCAGTATTCAAATCCTGCTCTAATCCAAATAAACCACCTCCTTCCATTTCATTCACCTGGTTGCTTTTCAGAAGAGCATCAACAGCCAGGTGATGAATCTGCCCAAAGAAAATAAATAAATGAATAAATTGATCACATAACAGTACGCAATCATCTTCAAGGGGGACAGAAAATAAGGGGAGATAGGAGAAAACACAATCCGGCACCTTTAGCTCTACAGTAACTTTCCTGTACGCTCCAGGATAAGTAAGAACTGGTTGATTGACCTATTTTGCAGAAACCACTAGTTAGACACAGAAAGCAAGACTTTCTTACAGAGGCCAGCACAAAAGATTTCCAAAGGGATTACAACAGCAGCATCACCAAAAACTACCAAATCAACCTATTCCTGACACTAACCTCATCAGCAAAACAAGACTCCTCTTCATTAATGCCTCCTAGGTCTGGAATTCCATTATCAGATATCCAAAGTACCTGTAAGTATCAAACTTTGATGCTTAAAAATTTGATTCAGCATGTATAAACATAAAAGACATGCTTCATAACACACTTGTCAGGTTTGAAAATCTTAGAATTTCAACCAAGGAACTCAATAAAAATCTCAACAATACAATCATGAGTCTGAAAAACTAAAGCACTGGAATAAATTATATCAGAAATCTGATTCCAATTACAAAAACAATGGTTAAAAACTTATCGTTAAGCTCTGCTACCATTCTAGAAACTGTTTCCAAGAATATAGAAATAAACTCATAAGACAACCACCCGGAGACAACCTGTTGCTGATCACGTAGTGCTCTTGAAAAGAATATATCTGCTGTATGAATAAGCCAATCAAGTTCAAAATTCCCTAATGGAACCTGCACCAGTAAGATCGAAAAGCATTTGTAATTGAATAAGGATGCACATTCAGGAAAGAAAACATAGATATCAAAATCAAATTTTTACATGGGCATATCGTGAAAGAGAAATTCTCTCATTCAGCCACTGAGATGATGCAGCACATCGTTGCATTCCAATTTTTGCTGCCACAATTTGCCACCCAAGGGCCTAAATATGGCAGGAAGATAAAGTATTAGGCATTTGTCTGGATTCACGATAGAAGTGAAAAGGCAGAAAGCAGGGGATGCAGGCAAAGCAGCTGCTTGTTCACAATTGTAGTACCTGATAGTTACTATCACGAGCATTACAAGGGATGTTCACACATGGGAAATCATCCAGAGCATGTATACTGGACTTCATCTGATGAAAGTTTGGGCACTCAATGACAGCAATTGCAGGTCCATGATGCCGTTGCCTGTCAAATCAATTAAAGTACACAAAGCAATTAAATTCAGCATGTCCAAACAAAATTAAAGTACTTATCAACAGAAAATAGGTGGGGAAAAGAAACTGAAGCTGGTTCCAATTGAAGAAGAGAATGAGGGGAAAAAATAAGGGAAAATTTCAGCCATATGAAGGAAATTGAAAATTCTTCCAATCTACCATTAAGCACCACTCTGAGAATTTGCCTGCTTTCCACCAAGAAACGTCTAGTTTAGAAAGCAGGAAAAATAAGTAACCTCAAAGGGAAAGGTTACATAATAGGGAAAGGTCACATAATACCCCACGCAGAATCTAAATACTAAAATGGCCTCGAGATCCTTACTGAGCCCAATCAATAGTTAGCTCAATCAGTAACAACTATAGATTTACCCTAGAGAATATATATTTTCCAGAAAGCTTCAAAAATATCGGTAACGCAAGATGGTTGCTCTCCACCATAAGCACAAAAAGAGCCATAAGCTCACTTTGACCCAGCTCAGCCTGCTGGCTTTGAGAAGGTAAAGATAACATGCCTACAATGGCTCCTGAAACCAATTTCTGAATCGACTGGACTCCAAATGGGAACTGAGCTTGATCACATTCACGTTCCTGTGGTGGTGGTGGTGGTGGTCTATATTTATTCATCACCATCTGTTTGGATTGCACATGGCTGGGGGATAGAAGTATGAAATGCAGAAGATACTTTGTCAAAAATCTAAAAAACATGCAGACATCTATTCCTTAGGTAAGATCTAACTTTTTTGTGTATGAGGTATGTAATTATGGCTGAAATGAGCCGGGTGTGTACGGGCTCGTTGTTTATTAATGAGCTCACAAGCTAAGCTCAGCTCGGCTCGTTTGATTCATAAAATATAGGACACGTGCCTAAACTTCAATAGATAGAAGAGTTTAAAAAAACCAAATGAAAAGATACATAGTGATGAAAGAAATGTTATATACTCAAATACAACGATATTAATTTAACATCAAATAATGATTGGCCATCAAACTTTAACAAAATTACAAAATCACAATTATAGGCCCATGTTAGCAAGCCCAAACGAGCAGAGCATGGATCTGCTTAAGCTTGGGGTTGGTTCATATACGAAACAAATGAGCCTGAACGAGCTCAGTACCGAGCAGAGTCCGTAGTATTCATGAATAGCGCAGTTCATTTGCAGCACCATCTAAAGTGATGAGGTGCATTAGCTTTCTTACAAAAGAACTCTAAATTTCTATGTAAACCCCCTTCCTCCAAAAAAAAAAAAAAAATTGAACTCTAAACTACTCGCAGTTTCTTTTCTTCTGAAAAGAAATATCCTTTCTTTTTTCTATAATTATCAAGTGCATTAATAAGGCACCAAGGGGGTGCCACACACATGTTACGCAACCATTCGTCATTTTGTTCTCAACTCTCCCCACCTCCTGGGCTTCTACATTTGAGGCCAAACATGTTGGGAATTCAATCATGGAGAGATTTCAAAAACAGTTGGGAGGGTTGAGGAGGCAATATTTGTCAAAAGAAGGTAGACTTAGACTTATTAAGAGTAATTTCTCTTGCCTAGATACTTATTTATGCCTTTTTTTACTATTTGAATCTATGTTACCAAGAGGCTTGAGAAGTTGTAGAGGGACTTCCTGTGGGGGGCCATAGGGGAAGAATTGAAATATCATTTGGTAAGCATAGGATGTAAAATAAGATATCACACATGTCCATTGGCTATTAAACATAACCAACTAAAAGCCTATACAATGTTGACTCCATGCCTTGATTTTGATGATAACTGCATAGACATACACCTTCATCTTTCATGATAAATTGAAGACATTTAAGATCTTGTGCATCAGAAGTTTGTGAAAGTTGATGAGCTAGAATGGTTGATTGATTGAAGAATCTTACAAGATGATTATTTGAATAATCTAATTTCAAAAAGACTGAAGGTACTCAAAGTGATTAACTTGCAACGAAGAGATAAACACAAGACCTGGAAGCTCTACATGACTATTTGAAGATGTCTTGAATTGATTGAAGCTTAAGATTCATTGAAAAACTCTACAAGAATTTATTTGGATGAATTCCATTTCAACAAGATTGAAAGCGTTCTTGATGATCAACATACTTTGAAGGAATGGAAACAAGCTTTAGAAGCTTCATTTGAATGATTCTTGAAGAGCTTGAAAGTTCTGAGGTGATAATCACCTCAAGACTGGCAAAAGGTTGAAGTTTATAGTCAGGAGTGTTGACACCTAGTTTTAGGAGTTGACTTCTTTGGGCAGAATGCAAGACTCAACGTACATAGAACAAAGTGTTGACACCTAGTTACAGGAGTTGGCACCTTGAGTCAGTAGCTCTAGACGAGAGTTCAAAGGCAAAAGTGTCAACACCTAGTTTCAGGAGTCGACTCCTTAGTCCCTAATACAAAATCTTGAAAGTTCGCTTTAGAAGTGTCGACATCGTGTTTAAAGAGGTGACACCTTTGGATAGTGCCTTGACAAAATTTGGTGAAAGCCACAACTGTCAACACCCAGTTCAACACCTATGGACAAAATGCTAAAAGAACGCATGCAAAATGGACCCACATGTCAACACCTAATTCTAGGAATCGACACCTAGAGTCTAACATCAGATTTTTGAATGTTCTACGCAGCCGAAATCGCATTGAATACACTTTCAACTACCACCAATGGCTGGAATTGATTCGAGGCTATAAATACAGGATCCCCATAGCATTTATACATAAGAATCCAAGATCATAGCTGTTGAATCTGATTTTTTGAGCTTCACTGCTACATTCTTTTTGCTATTTACTTGAGGGGTTATTCTTTGAGCTATAACTTCCACATTTACTTTTGCGTGAGTTACCTATTGTATTATCCTCATTTATTCTACTTGAGAGGGTTTGTAAACTTGACAGTTTGTGTTTTCTTGATAAAAGCACATGAGGGTTTGAGTGTTCTTGGGAAAAAAACACTTGAGTTGAGAATTTGTGTAAAATGTGACTTGGGCACTTAAGCAACAAGCACAAACTGTGTAAAAGGATTTTTACATAGTAGAAGAAACTTTCAAGGGGATCTTGGAAGAAAGGATGTGGGCCACACATTGAGACCGAACCTCTGTAAATTAATTTGTCTCTTTATAATTTTTGAAAACCAAATCAACACCACCCACACCCCCCCACCCCCCCCCCCCCCCCCCCCCCCCCCTCTCTCTTTGGGTTGCATATTCAGGCCTACATGCAACCCTTTCAACTGTTTTGGGGGGAAAAACTCCTTTTCCACCACTTTCTATGATTCATACCAACATTTCTAATAACAAATAAATTTCCTTGGGCTAGCCAATACACAATTCCAAATTTACTTCGTTGCTTTGTCCCAAACTTACGTTTTGAATTATTTTATTCTTTTTACCCATGGCAAGTCCTCCTTTTCCTCTTATATGTACTCTATTTTTATACAGATTGCAATTCATCCTTTTGCTTCTTTAAATTAATGTCAGAGGTGAACCAAACATAGCCATTTCTGATGCAAGAGAGATGACAATAAACTCAAATAGGTTGACAATGTGTGGTTGCTCAACAACTGCCTTCTCTAAAGGTCATGAAATAGTTCAATGTTGAAAAATATGCCATTGAGATTGAAAATAGTGCAACTAAATCAGATTTCACTCTCAATGTTGGCAAGACCATTTATTATCGAGAAAAAAAGAATAACAAAAAAAACCTGTGTTCATTTATCATTCTTTGTAAAATCTTCTCAGCATCCTTGATATATCCCACATAGTCCACCTGAATAAAAGCATGCATGACAAAGTAATAACAATAAGATCTATTGCATGGTAAAAAGTAACTAAAAGTTATATGCCAAGAAGATGAGAAGTTCACCTTAAAATTGATATTATCTCTAGGCATGGGAGGTTCTATTGACAATGCTTGGCAAGCTTCACGGAATTGTTTTTCTAGAATATGCGGGAGTAATTCCTTATTCTGGAAAGGATTAACCACCACAACTGATATTATCCTAGATGCAGGAAAATATCCAAGGTATATAGCTCGTCCCTCAGATAAGCTGGAAAGAAAAAATATCAAAGTTATCAGAATGATATATTTTTTTTCTTCTTTACCCACAGGCTTTTGCTTCTTTCACAAAAATACAAAGAAAAATTGCATGACTCGAAAAGAAAGTAAACATGCTTCCAGAAGACAGACTGATTATGCTTTTAAACATGTTATCATACAAGGTCAATTTAAAGGGTAAACTAATCATTGCAACATCTGTGAAAAAGAAAATAAAGCAAGTTGCTAATGCAGACATAATTAAAACAAAGTCAATATATGCCGTTATCTTGATGCAGAAATGACTATGCACAGAATGCAATTTCTGATGCATTTTTCTAGGCATACTTTACCCAAATACACCGCATGCCCAAAACTTATAACATGTATGAGATATCTAGCTCAAGCATAATCCAAACAATATATATTGATATACAAATAATACATATAGCCAAATGAAGACTCAAATTCAAATAATACTTATAGCCAAATGAAGTATATTCATGTCATTGTTTGCTTGTAAGCTATTGTTTACAAATACAATTACAGTTGCAACTCTCCTACTAAAAAACAGGCAATAGTATTAAAGTCGTACTACCATAATTTACCTATGATACAAGTAGAAGAAAGAGATTGACTGTTCCATATAGGAGCATTCTGTTGTGGTCTTCATATGCAATTCATCCAAGCTCCAGCCATCTTGGGGATTTCGTTTCTTAGCTGCTTTGTCTACTTTACAAACACAGCCAATCTGAAGGATAACATTAAATTCTGATGCCATGTTTGTCTCGTATATTCCCTGGTCAAATACCCCCATTCAAGTCAAATTGAAATTACTACTATCAAACTACTAAGATTCACCAGCAAAATTGGGAATAGTAGAGCAATGAATAGTTTTTGTACCCAGAAGACAAAATTACGAATTACAACGTACAGACCCTAACAAATGAAAACTTTGTTGCAAATGTATGTTCTTATCTAATCAATTGGCATTCTTCCAAAAAGGATCAACGATTCTGAGATGAATGCTTAAATGTCCATCAATATATATTCAACAAAGGGTAAAATTTTATCACTCCAATGAATGTACGAACAGATTTTGTGGGAAAAACCATGCTTTGACAAGCATATATTACTTTGACAACAAAAACTCAGTTATGGATTTTGAGACATCAGGTTGCAGATGCAATGTATCATTTCCATTTTCTCCTTTCTTTATTTTAAAAAAAGAAAATAAAAGAACAGAAGCAAATGTTTTTGAAAACAGAAAATAAGACTGATCATGGGAGTTCATTACAACAAATGTAGCTCCCCTGGAAGTACTAGGACAGTGGTTATTGTGGGAAAAATTTAGAACTAATTGTTGCCCAAATGTAAGATTGAAAAAAACCTGCTCTAATGAGGAACTAGAACAAGCAAATACAAGATAAGGTTGGGATGTATATTAGGTCAATGATAGGTATTGAAGAAAAGCCTGTCTATACTGACACTGATCAATCTTCTGTGGAGAAGGAGCCAATCAATGCTTTAAAGAACAGTCATGAATAATTTATCCATCCACCTTCTCCTGATCACATTAAGGAAGGTGACACTGGAGAAAGAATTTATTTAAGTAAAACTTATTTTAAACCACATAAAAGACATGGATACCACTCAGACCCTGAAACTAAGAAAAGCTTTATAACCATTAATATCTACAAAATAGGTGATTTCTAGTAACCATATGTCCTACACAAGGTTTGCAGACAATCCTGGTTAAGTATGCTGACCTCAACTTCTGGATCTGCAAGATGAGCAGCAAGTTTCTTGCTTTCTGCACTATATTGATCTTCATCAATTATGATCTATTAAAAAGAATACAAAATAAAGACTACATAAGCCTCAAAAGCCTTTCATTTGGGAAACCAGTTTTGCTGGACTGCAGTTCCAACAACAAGTATGATAACAACTGATGTACCTCAATTAGGTTATAGCTATGGTGTCCATG
The DNA here is from genome assembly GCA_033060915.1 of Euryodendron excelsum. Lineage (NCBI taxonomy): Eukaryota > Viridiplantae > Streptophyta > Magnoliopsida > Ericales > Pentaphylacaceae > Euryodendron > Euryodendron excelsum. The sequence continues at coordinate 20,941,215 of CM065380.1, read as the reverse complement.
AGGAAGAATCTTGTTGACACGCTTTCCAGGAAATTCTTCTGTTATAGGAGCTTTCGAGTTGAGGTAAAAAACTCTGGGTACAATTATGGGAATCTTACGCATGATTCCTTCTACAACAACCCAGGCAAAAAATTGGCCATGCTGTGAACTCGGTACAAGTTGAATTATCTGAATCAAACAAAGATGGATTTAGAACTCACAAAAGCATCCAATCCAAGTAAATTCTATCATTAATGCAGAAAAACTACATCACCTGCCAGTGACAGCGTGTGAGGGCTAATTCATGCCTCTCAAAATATGAATTGACCCTAGTTTTTCCCCCAGATTGTTTCTGATTTATCCTACTACCATGCATCTCAAAAACACCATTAGTTTGGTTCAATGTCTTCAAATTGCCTGACCTGCCAAATTAATTACGCTCAAATATTAATCTATCAATCATTCTGTAAATGAATATCAATAGAATTTGTGATCACATAAAAACATACAATGCTTGCTAAATAAAACTATAAGGGGCTTCGGTCCAGTCATTGGCAATGAAGAGAGATGGTATCAGACTCAAGTGCAAGTTCCTAGTTTTGGTGAGAATTTGAAATTTTTCAAAAGGAGAGGTTTCCATTTGAAAAGAATTTTGATTCCTTAGTGAGCACTCAAAGTCAAAGAATATTTTTTGAGTTGTCTGTTGAACTGGTAATCACTCTGAAGACCCTTCAGCTGACCAGGAGGATTGGTCCCAAAGGGATGCCCAAATTGACAAAAGTTATATGACTTTGCAGCAGCCGTTTGATAACTATTTTTAAATCTGGAAGGACTGAGGGCTATACTCATCGTTGCTCCAAAGCCTCTTAACAAAATCATAAAATTCATTTTAAAGTCCCCACAATGGGGGAAATTGAGGAAAATTCTGACTGTTCTCGGCTATGATTTCTACGATGTCGATTTTACACAAAAGTGCCAACGTCATCAGAGTAGGCATTTATACATATGCCCACAGAATAGCGCACCTTTGCCGCTTCCTTGTCTCGCGAGTATCTTTCCACTTTCTCTTCCTTATTTCAAGCCATCCTTCATAATCCACATTTCTGTCAATATCTTCTACATTGATAGTATTTTCTTGCAGTGGTGACAATGGTTGACGCATACTTCCTCCGCCGTCAATTTGTTTCTGTGGAGAAATTACTTTGCAGCTTGCTTTAACTGGACGCAGTTCGTTATTGACTTCATAACAACGAACAATAGGCCTAAGTCCCGTGACAGAAGTTCTGCCTCTGTTCTTGAAGTCCTCCAAATCATCAACATTTTGTTCATCTGTTATTTCATTGGTGGTTGGAGCATCAATATTCATTTTGGTATCCCTCTTCAGCGAGCTAAAGACATCAACCAGTTTTCGTTGGCGAAATTTGTCCTCCTTCTCACGAACCTTCTTATGCAACCAATCAGGATGAACTACCCTAGGTACAGGATTTGCAACCTGAAGAAATCCAACTGACTGTTAGGAATGAAAGCATGTAGATTACTTCAACAGATAAGGATGAACAAGTATCAACACCTTCTGCATTGCAGCAGGAATGGTAACAATTTTCTGAATTGCTGAACTAAGCCGTTGCTTGTAATAGGACCAATCGATAATGGATCGGATGCCAACATCTGATGAAATCTTGCACCACTTCCGTACATAAAACTTCATAATTTCTGCAAAGAGCATATATATAAATATATATAGTACATGCATACACACATATAGAAGTACTAGTTCTCTGTGTATAAACAACAAAAGAATATAGTCCAAGACAATTAATTAAAAACTTTACCAGGATCAGTTTCAAATATTGCAACAGGAACAGCGCGCTCGCTTACTGGTGTTCCCTGCTTACATTGAATTACAACCAACCTTGAGATTAAGTGTGAAAAGGAATTTGCTATAAGGAAAAGAAGAATGAAAATGTGTGAGATAACAAGGATAAGAAACACAAGCACAAGGCTGATTGAAAAAAAAATCCCATACAATTAAGCAACGTAATCACTAAGATTCTAGTTTCACTAAGTTTCTGTGCACCATTTATGCGTGGATAGATAGGATTATCTTCAAGCAGCAATGAAAGGCTAATGTTAGATTTGTTTTTTGGGAAATCTAAATTTTAGGCTACAACAAATGTGATTAATGTGATTTCTATAATTCAACCAAAAAGAAATATGGAACAGAAAAAGGAAAAGAAAAAATAAAAACTTTTTCATAGAAACTGAACTCCCAGGGAAATAAATTAAAAAGAAATAAAGAAATAAAGAAAAAAGAAAACCAATTAGTCTTCTTAAGTCTTATGATCTTTTTATTCATAGGTTACTCATATTTCTCTAGACAGACCAAAAAGAAGAAGAAGAAAGTAGAAGACAAACAATCAATCCACAAACAGGAATATGAGTTACAGCAATGGTTGATTGGAAATATCTTGTGATGAAATAAATGATGGAAGTACTGAGCTTCTTGGAATTTCAATATGCGTATGCAGGATGTATCTGCAATTAGTTGTATAGGCAAAAAGAAAACACTGCAAAAGAAAATTAAGGACAAAGTAGCACAAGGGATAGCAACAATCTGATATAAAAGGATGGATGGTGGATGGTGGAAGATCTAACACCTGAGAATCTCAGGAATCTTTTGATGCGTTTGTTTTCTCAGAAATCTTCGTCTAGTGTACATCACAAAAATGACATATATGAGAGCCTCATGGGATTATTAACTAACTAGAATAAAGAGAAAGCTAATGTTACAGTCGGATGATCACATATACAAAAACCAACTTAAAGGAAAACTCCGTCTAACCCTAATTTACACTTCAACTTAGTATCAAAGCAACTCAATTCATACCTCAAACACCTTAGAACACTTTGGGAGTCGTTGTACGATAACAGGGACATGCTAACGTCACCATCCGTATGACAATGCCAGCATGATGTCAGCACTGTACGGATGCTAGAGTCCGGCAAACCCTCTTTTCTAGACGACTTGCCCTCCTAGTATTTATAGTGATTTTTCCTAATTTTTTGGATGCATTTGATGCAAGTTTCCTTTTTTTTTATATTTTCGGTATTCTCGCCAATCATCTCTTCGATCTGCAACTTTAATCATTACCCAGAGTCTTTGATGCTTGGAATATGTTCTATGGGTGCTGAAATCCTCATTTGAGGACCTGTTTAATGTTTTGTCCTTGAGTTATTGGATTCGTTGCCTGTTTTGTGCACAAACAGTGGGTGGGCTGTGTTTTTTGGAGTTTTTCTCCTTGGTTCTTCTTCTAATTGCCCTTGGTTAGTCTGCTGTGTCTCTTGTGTCTCACTTCTGGTGTAGTGCCTTGCCTTTCTGTTAATTGATTTGTGCATTTCTTTATCTTCTATGGCTGCTTCAAAGGCTTCCAAATCAAAACCTATTGAATCCAAATCCTCAATGGTTAAGGAGGATGATTTGCATAGATTCATTACCTCCAAGAGATTGGATGGTCTGAATTATCTTGCCTGGGCTCATGCAGTGAAGGTTTTTCTTCATGGCAAACGAAAGTTATCACTAGTATGTCTCCTTCACCAAATGACCCACTTTATGATGATTGGTTGGCCAAAGGTTCAGCTGTTATAGGATTGGTATGGCACAGTTTGGAGCCCTATATTGCCATTACAGTTGAATTTTGTGATTTATCTAAAAAGATTTGAGATTCTCTTACTAAGTACTTTTCACGGCAGAGTAATGTTTCCCGAGTCTTTGAGCTATATGATAAGATCTTCACAACTAAACAATCTAAGAAGCCCTTGTCTGATTATTACAGTACTCTCAAAAATTTATGGGAGTAGTTGTTGCAGCGTCGTCCCTTTACTCCAGATTTAGAGCAACAGAAACGACATTGGGAAGATTTTATGATTGCATCCTTGCTCTCTAGTTTAGATTTTGATTTGTGTGGCTTTAAGGATCAAATTCTTGCTAGTGAGACCCTACCTACTACTGTAAATGCTTATTCACAGTTGTTACGTTCATCTCTGGGACAAACTTCTATTCGTAGTAGCTCAACTCCTTCCTTGGAGGCTTTTACCTTAGTCACTCGTAGTAGAGGCCGTGGTCCCTTTCATGGCGGGTCTCGTGGTGATGCGAAGGATGTAATTTCCGAGGTGGTTCTCATAGAGGTGGTCATCCTCTTGGGCGTGGTGCGCAAAATCCTAGTCACAATGATAGGAAGTGTGATCATTGTGGTGGTACCAATCATATTGAACCTTGATGTTAGGTGAAGTATGGTGAGCCAGATCGTATGAATAATGTTCCCGCTAGTTCTACTGATATTCTTATCACTCAACTTAATGATATTGTCTACAGCCTGCATACTACACTCTCCTCCTCCTCTATTCTCCAGTTTAATAAGGTTGTTTAAACTTTGCGTACTGCTCTTCCTTCATCGTCCACCACTACATTAGCTAATTCAGGTAATATTGCTTGTGTGGCCACTTCATCTCCATCTTGTGTCATTGATTCTGGAGCTAACTCGCATATGTCTAGTAATTCTTTCTTCGTTTTCTAATTGGCATTCTCTAAAACACCATATTGTTTTGGCTGATGGATCCTCTCGGCCTGTTGTTGGTAAGGAAGTTTTGTATCCTAATGAATCTCTCTCTTTACCCCCCAGTCTTTATTGCTTTCAGTTAGTCAACTAACTAAAGTTTTACATTGTTCTATAACCTTTACTTCTACTTTGTGTGTCTTTCAGGACCTCAAGATCAAGAAGAGGATTAGTTCAGGGCATGAGAAAGACGACCTGTATTTTCTGAATCCATATTGTTCTTCTCCTAGCACTTCATCTGCATTGAGTGCAACCGTGTCTCGTCTTCATTGGTATTTTCATTTGGCCAATTCCTCCTCGGCAACTTAAGTTAGCTATCCCTAATTTGAGTCATGTGTCTTGCTTAAAGTATGAAGTTTGTCAATTTGGAAAGCATCACCGTAATTCATTTCCTAGTCGTGTTTTTCATCGCCAGGTTAAGTCCTTTGATGTGGTCTATATGGACATATGCGGTCCTTCCCAAACTCCTAGTGTTAATGGATTTCTCTAGTTTGTGATATTTGTTGATGACTATTCCCGCATGACTTGGTCGTTTTTAATGAAACAAAGATCTGAATTGCCTTATGTTGTTTCGAGATTTTATAATAAAATCTTTACTCAATTTGGTAAACGTATAAAGATTTTACGTTCTGATAATGCCTTAAAATATACCCAATATGTTCTCCATTCTTTCTATGTTGATCATAGCATTATTCACCAAACGAGTTGTGTTCATACTTCTCAACAAAATAGTATCGTTGAATGTACATATCAGCATTTATTAGATGTTGCTCACACCATGTTGTTTAACCAGGTTCCAAAACATTTTTTGGGGAATGCTATTCTTAGTGCTTGTCACCTTATTAATCGGATACCTTCGGCAGTTCTGACTCACAAGTCTCCTTTCTCTCTCTTATATTCTAATTCTTCTCCTTTTTCACTTACTCCTTATATATTCGATTATGTTGCCTTTATTCATATTCTTGATCTCGGTTTAAATAAATTATCTCCTCAGGCTAGCAAGTGTGTTTTTCTTGGGTATTCTTAAACTCAAAAAGGCTATTGTTGCTACTATCTTCCGTCCCGCCGGTACTTTATGAGCGTTAATGTTACCTTTTTTTAGTCCACGCCCTTCTTCTCCACACCAGGTCAAGAACTGTTATCAAACCTCATCTATTGTTGTGAAGGGAAGCCTTCTTTTCCTTCCCCTACTCTTCTGTTACTCTTGTCTTCCTCACTTCCTTCTTCCATGTCCATGTCTTCTCTAGTGTCTAATCTTCCTCTGCAGGTTTATCAACAATCCAGGACTCCCTCAATTGTTTCTTATAGCCCGACTTCTGCATCTTCTTCGTTTGAGATTCTTCATGTTCCTTCCTCCACTCCAGAGTCTGATAATTTACCTATTGCTCTACGCTGAGGTAAGAGTACTTGTACTCAACACCTTATTGTTCAGTTTGTATCTTATGGTCATACTTCGTCTTCTCTCCATTCCTTTACTTGTGCCTTGTCTTCTGTTTCTGTCCCCTCTTCTTATAAACAAGCTTTATCTTCAACTGGATGAAAGCATGCTATGAATAAGGAAATGAGTATCTTTATACTAATAAGACTTGGAAACTTACTTTTCTTCCACATGAGAAACAAACCGTGGGTTGTTGGGTTTATATTGTTAAGAACCTTCGCAATAGCTCTGTAGAGCAACTTAAGACCCGCTCGGTTGCTAAAGGGTACACTAAGATATATGGTGTTAATTATCTTGAAACTCTCTCATGTTGCTCGCCTTAATTCCGTTTGGATTCTATTGGCTGTTGCTACTGCTTGCTTTTGGCCTTTATATCAGCTTGATATAAAGAATGCCTTTTTTCATAAAAATCTTCAAGAGGAAGTTTACATGGGTCAACCGACAGACTATGTTGTTTCTAAAAGTGCAAACCTTGTTTGTCGCCTTTGAAAGGCTCTATATGGCCTGAAGCATTCTTCTCGTGCCTGGTTTGATAGATTCGGTCTCATTGTGCTTGACTATGATTTCTAGCGCTCCACTATTGATCATTTTGTGTTTATTCATCATTATTCTGTTGGTACCATTGTCTTGATTGTTTATGTTGTTGATATTATCATTTATGGGAGTGATTCTACTAATATTGATGATTTGAAGCGTCATTTGAGTATGCAATTTCACACTAAAGACTTGGGAGTTCCTTGGGATTGAAGTTGCTCATTCTTCTCAAAGCATTTCTCTCTCCCAACGGAAATATAGACTTGAACTTTCGTTAGAGACTGGCCTCTTGGGTTCTCGACCAACTGAAACTCCTATGAATCTAAATGTTAAGATTGATGCTGAATATGGGGATCTCTTTTCTGATTTCAGCCGCTATCGACGATTTGTTGGCAAATTGATTTATCTCACTGTTACTATGCATACTCCTCGTGACCACATTTTGCAGTTGTTTGTCAAATTTTGTGATATTTGAAGGGTGCACTTGGTCGTGAATTGTTGTACCGACCTTCTACTTCCTTGTCTGTTACCGGATTCAATGATGCTGACTAAGCTGCTAGTCGTTCCGATAGACAATCCACCTCTGGTTATTATACATTTGTTGGTAACAATCTTGTTACTTGGCAAAGTAAAAAGCATAATGTTGTTACTCGTTCTAGTGCTGAAACTGAGTATTGTATTATGGCTTATACTGCTTCTGAGATGATATAGGTTCCCTCTTTACTTTAGAATTTTGGTATTGTTGTTCCTACTCCTATGCCAATGTATTGTGACAATCAAGCTGCCATCTTTATAGAAAATAATCTTATTTTTCATGAGCATACTAAACATATTGAAATCAATTGTCGCTTTATTAGGGATCTTTTGTTGCGCAAATAGATTGCTACTACTTATGTCCATTCTAAATCTCAGTTGGACGATATTCTCACAAAGCCGTTAGCTCATTCTTCTTTTCAACCTTTTGTATTCCAAGCTGAGCATGTTTGATTTTTATGCTCCAGCTTGAGGGGTAGTGTTAAGAGTGTTATTTCTTATAAGGGTATTTTTGTAATCATGCTATATATTTGACCATAAATGCTAAGGTGAAAGGATTACTGTATGTAACCCAAACCTATTCTCTTTTTTCCAAATTCTCTCTGCCTCCTCTCTTCTCTTTACATCTAACCCTAATTTACACTTTAACTAATGGAACTCAGCATAACTAAACCCAATAATTTAAAATGCAGAAAAACCTGCTAAATATCTTTTCCACAAGAGTTTTGATTATTTCCTTTTGCTTTTTTCTTATGGTGTCGGCTCACTTGATTTCACAGTTTCCACAGCAAAGCCATTTCATGAAAGTACCGGAAAAAAAAAAAAAAAGAATTAATGAATGGGAGCAGATCCACATTAAAAGATAAAAAATATAGTACACCGTTTAAGTTGAAGGCAGACAATTACCTTTGGCTCACATGCAACTACATATTGGCAACGTAGTCCCTTGTCTTTAACCATTGTATCACCAAGAAAATCAGCAAGACGTCTTGCAGTGGTTACTGCACATGACTTTTGTTCGCCATAGTCCACTAAGGACTTGCTCATTGTGCTTGATTCTGATATGTAATCAAGCAACTCGCTGTCTGCAATGTCCTTCCCTTGATTCTGACAAAATAAAAAATTCATGATAACCAGTCTCTTTTGAACTTTGACTAAAATATGCAATTATCATCATTTTTCTGTAACCAAGAGAAGCAAATATTTAAAAAGTTAAGTTTGGAAAAACTTTTAGGTGATGCTTTGGAAAAAGCATTTCGCCGCCATAAACAAACAAAAAAAAAATTTTTCTCACATACATCGATAAGATCAAGCCAACGGTTTGCAACAGAAGCAACTGCAGAGTAGCATCCCTCCAAGGTTGACCCATGAAGGAATTTGTCAAAAAGCTCAGCCTGCAGACAAAGAAGTATTTCAAGCTTGAAGATAACAATCCAAAGCATAAACATATGGCAGCACCATATTCCAGCTATGTTAGGCAACACATTTCCATGTACAGCAAACAACTCAATCCAATCAAACCTTTGATGACATAAATCTTTCCAATTTCCTCCTCATACTCGTTCATAAAATACCTTTTTTTTTTCTTTCAGTGGGGTGGGGAGACACAAAGATATTAAGGATTACCTCTATTAAAGAGGTAGGATGAAAATAGATTCAATCATCCATTACCCATGGTTCATTGGACAGAGCTTGCTATCTAAATTAATTCTGTCACATCTGGTGTTTAGTTGGTGAGGACTGTCAAAAGGATAAATTCAATGGCTAGCAATCATCCAAGTGGCTACTTTGGCAATTAAGATAACCATTTGTCAGCAAATCCCTGCAAGATCCACTTCTGCATTTCACAATGAAGGATGGTCTAAAGAGAATAGTGCTTACATTTCACATCAGGAATCATTGGACACGTATTAGCAAGACTTTTGCCACTAATTCTAAGTAAAACCAATCAAAACTTGTAATGCCATTAAAGTGACAGGTATTTTGCCGCACTTCTGCTCCAAGACAATAAAAGGGCAGAACAAGTTCATTGTTTTGTGATTCGAGAAGAATGATGCATGCATGTGTTAGAAACATTTCACCATGGTTATGGTTATTTCTAGATTTTCAAGTTCCCCACATTAGAAAGCACACACAGCATCTAAACTTTCATTGTAGGAGCAATGCACAGACGGATGGGAGTTACTTTGCAAACTATAAACTAGGAGACAGCCAGGACTGCCTAATCACAATAAAGACAAAGTGCAAGTTTTGCGTGCTAAATTATGGGCTCAAAAGTAAATTTTGTAGATAACTATCTTCCCTTGCGATAAATAAATCACAGCTACATTACCAAGGCTGCAAAATTGAACTGAAATTTTCAAAGAAAGGGAGACACTATTAAGTTATACTTCAGGGCAGCACAGTGGCGGACCCAGGAATTTTTTCTAGGGGAGGCAGAAAATATTCCTAAAACGAAAATTTTAAATGAGGCTATTTATTTTTTTAATACTAGTGTAAATTTTTTACTTAAAATTTTATTTTATTTTAGATGAAAAATTATTAATTAATTTATTTTTCTCTTTTCAATGAAGTATTCACTAAATCACAATGGATTTAACCATCCAATAAAAATTGATTTTTGGTAAAGTATTCACTAAATAATTCGACCAACATAATACAAAATTGGTGATTCAACCAACAGAGTAAATAATTTACTTTTCAGTTCTACTTATAGACTAACAAACAATAAAAAAAATTACACTTTGTTCCAAAAAAAAAAATTAAACAAACATCGATCTATATAAAAATACAAAAATATTACATCAACAAGCCGTTTGATGATGTTATCGGTAAGATTTACTAATTTATTTTTCAGTTTGAAACTTTTGTCTTTATACAAGAGAGAGAGAGAGAGAGAGAGAGAGAGAGAGGAGAGGAGGGAGGAAGAAAGTTGTATAGGTTAGAACATTGGTCTTCCTCATATTTATAAAAGTGTATGTAATTATAATTTTTAAATAGTTTTTTCAAGTTAATTAGAGTGGTTAAATTTGGAACTTTTTTTTATGGGTTTTTTTTCATTGAAGTAGGCTTTGTTTTCTTTTCTTATAGGTCTTTTCTCATTTAGACTGATGCTATTTTTTCGGTTTTTTATGGACCTTTTTCTTATTTAGATTGAGGCTTTTTTTTTTTTAAAGAAAATGCAAAAATTATACAGAATTTTAACTATAATAAATATGGTTTTTAACACTTACGGGCTTTCAAAAATTAGGGACTTAAAGCAATTGCTTTGATGGCTTTACATTTGAAGTCTTGATAATACTCATTACAGAAAAAACACTCTCAACCAATACAATTACAACTGGTAAGATCAATGCCAACTTCACCCGCAAATATACTAATGGGTATACAATATCCTTCTTCGTCTCAACTAATTTTTTAACAGAGAGGGAATGCTTTTAGGCCCCGTTTGTTTACGGGATGAAAAAATGGGAGATAAGTAATACTGTGGGATTAAAAAGGTGGTGATAGGTGATAAGTACTACTTAATATGATGGGGAATTATTCATACTATATTTGGTTACGATGAAATTATGATAGGATAAGCAATATTATTTGGTTAAAATATCACATTAAAAATAAAACTAATAGAAAATTTAATTTTAAATTATAATATAGCTATTTAATATTATTTTAACCTATTATAATAATAAAAAAAGTATAAAAATATCATTTTTGAGCTTATCCCAAGGGAGGAGAAAAGTAATACCACCTCCCCCATGGCATTACTTATCTCCCATTTTGAGGGTTTAATAGTCCGGAGGGATGAATAATCTTCCATCACTTTTTTTTTCCAAGCATAGGATTAGGTGAGCCCCAAAGATGACATATCCAATCCCCCAACCAAATATACCCTTAGGGCTTATGCTATTTTGGATGTATTTTAAATGGGTATGAGTTTGAATTGGGTTAAAAAAATTTTGAAATGGGTATTGGGTTTAGTCGGAAAAAGTTCATTTTTAATTGGGTCGGCTTTTAAAAAAAAAAAAAAAATTTCAAAATCCAATGTAGGCAGCCGACGCCGCTCGGCCAAGCGTCGCTCCACCCCTGGGCCAGCATCCCCTTCATAGCAACTAGGAGATGTTAAAAATTAGTTAACTATGACTAGAGAAGAAAAAGGGGGGAAAAGCAAAAGTCATTATCTTGAGCAGCTTAGATCATCAGATTCATGTCAAGCAAGAGTGCAAGACAAATATACTATGATTAATAAATCCCTCAAAATGCATACCAAATGGTAGGAAAGTTCTAAAACTCAGGCAAGTTCATAACCAATAGAGATACCTGGAAAACTTTGATGAGCTTCAGCTCACCTCTACGCTTGATCTCAAAACCTTTAAGCTCCGCAAGGGTTCCATCATCGTTGAAAACAGCATATCGCTTTTTAATTAAAATTCCTTCTTCCTTAGAAGCTGGAAGAATCATTGCCTACATGCCAGAAATGGTACCCCAATAACCAATTTGAATATGAGAAACAAGAATCAAACAAGCATATAAATAAAAAATTTTAAATCCAGAAAGTCACTTTTCAACATTAGCTTATAGGGCGCCCATCCCATTACCTTATAGGGTCCATCCACTTCAAATTCAATTGAGCATTCGCTATGTGTTGTATACGTTTTATTACTAGGATCTTTGAGCGTCTGCAAGAAATATCAGTTAGAAGCAGTGATTTATACACAGAAATATGCAGAATCCTTCAGAATGTTGTTACACTACAAAAAATATAGTTCAAGCAAACCAGAACACTTGCTAATAAGTATGAAGGTAGGAGAATCAGAAAAAGGAAAAAGGAACTTAATTTTCATCTGACCTGGTACTGATCATTTGTATTGTTCCTTGCAACATCAACATTAAGCATAACACAGGGGTATGATATTGTCAGCTTCTTTTTTGAGTCTCTGAAATGTATGTTCCACAAGAAATAGTCAGCATTTTCACCAATACTATGCAAAGGGGGCCAATGGTTAAATTCTTTCAAATCAAAGTGAAACCTAGGATGGTGCATCAGAAATATAATATACCACTGTCTATAAACAACAAGAAATTCACAGAAAGGTTATATGACTGTTACAGTTATGACAGAAATTCATTTGAGGGAAAAGAAAATGCGTACTTTGTTTTAAAGGTGAAGTTCTCTGGGAATGATCCAGGTAAAGCACACCAGATACCATCTGTGTCTAATTCAAGTGGTCTTCCAATTTTCTCAACGAGTAAACGAGCATTTTGAATGATTTTTGCACCAGTGTATGTAACAACTCCAGCCATTTCCATAGAGTACCATCTTGCACCCCTGCAATGAAAGCATGGGAAGCATAGATTAACAGATAACAAAACATATAAGGCCATACAGAAAACCAAATCATGTGCAAAATCACAGAACTAGATAGGAAAAGAAACTCACTTGCGCATGACGTATCCATAGAAGGAATTCAGAATACACTTATGAGCCAGTTGTAATGAATCATAGAGTACTACCATATCCTGCACACATTAATGGGCAAGGCCAGTAAAACCATCACAAATTTACTAAATTTTTAATGTCCAAAAGAGGGGAATAAAAAGAAATGAAGAAAGTTATATCAATCATACTTGTGCTTCTTGGATCTTTATAGAATTTCCACTAGCCTTTGCTTCTGACAACTTTCCCTTCCAAACCTTGTTGAGTCCTTTGTATTCATACCTTCTATCTCGGAAGCTTAAACAAGAACAAAAGAAGATATTTTTTAAGCCAACCTAATAAATTATTTGCCAGGTTTTATGCAGCAATAACTACATGCTTCTTATTTGTATAACAAGCAGCCTAGAACTGTGAGTTCACAATTGTGATTACAAGGTTGACAATTGAACAAAATTTAAGAAAATCTAAGCTTCTTACCTGCGGACAGTGTCAACATAAAAAGGGTTCTCCCGCATGCAGATCCCAGCCTCTCGAACCTCGGTTACTGGCTTGTTGAGTACCCGCTTATATGCCTATTCAAGACAATTCAACAAGACTTGTGAGGAGTTATTTAAGCAAACATTTGCCATAGAGATACTGATGAACTAGGTAACGTGGTCACTTCTAAGGAGGAGCTGTGTCATGTTGTAAAGTGTTGGATTTTAATACTTCTCATACAAATTGATACAATACTAGAAATATGTCCTAATTTCATTAAGAATGAAATTATCATAATTTTAAGCTCTTTGGTGGCACTGCCCAGCACAACCTATGTCTCTTATGGGAACAATGTCCAACATTCTTGCGAATGCAACTCATTCACTCTAAATGAGTCTTGAAATATTTTCTGAAAAAGAATACATATGCAAGACCCACTTAAAGTATGTAATGATAACTTCTAACCTAGGGGGGAAAAAATCAAAGTAACAAAAATTAAAAATATGGAGACACGCACACATATGTATATATATTATGTAGTAGGATAAGGATTTACATACATGATATTTGTTAGTTTCATCTTCCTCATTTTGCAATTTTCTGTAGAAATGTTTAGATAATGAATTAAACTACCTATGTCCGTACAACATGTGGAAAACATATATAAATCCATAAATTTGTCTCCATGGTGCGTCAGTGTCCTACATTTTTAGGAATTATCTATGTGTCCACATCTACCCTACATAGGTGATGAATATACCTTTTGGCAGTATTTCTTTAGACGCTCTTTGAGTTTCAATTGCTGCTCCATCTTAGGCAGGTCAAGAAAAGATTTTGCTAACTGGCCATCTCCGCTACCAACAAATTCAGATTCAATTTGCCTCTTCAAGTGATAGTAATCACTGAAATTTTCAAATTGATGTCCATAAACAATAATTAGTTGTAGTCACTGATACCCCTAAGAACCACAGAGGAATGAAATAGACCTTTTCTTGGCCATGTATGTCTCCCCACGCCAGACCCATTCAAGCTTCCGAAGACAAGTTTTGCCTGGCCGGTTGAAATCACATGCAGTACAGACCTCATCTGTGACAATTGATGGTGGCTGGAAATGGGCAAAAAGAAGCATTACAAACCACTATTTGCAAAGATACTTCTCACATAAGACAAAATCCAAGCCCCTAACTGAAAAAACACATTACCTAGTCTGATAAACACTCGCTAAACTAAGTGGGCAATAAGAGTCAATATATATCCAGAAGATACTTCACGAACAAAGGACAAAAGAGGAAAAACAAGAGCAGCATGCATCACGATGCTACCCATAAAATTAATAATTCAGTCTAGTGGCATAACTCTGACACCAAACCCATGAATAGATTAACTAATCCCTAATACAGGAAATGACAGAATAGTATTTTGTCATGGAACAAAATTATGTGAAAAATAAGAACCTAATACAAAATATATGGACAAGTGAACCAGCATTATCAAGGAAATTTTTCTTCAATTAACAAATCAATTTATAGAAGAGAACCAAGGGCTGCACCCATAGATGCAGAGCACACATCTACCTCAGAAAGCTCATATCCATGAAATAACAACTTGAAAAGTCCACAAAAGGGCACCAACCTAGTTAAAGAAGAGGGGAGCAAAGAAAATTAGTGTACTGAGAAACTCTTTCAAGCTTGGAAGCAGGAAAATCTTTGCTTTCAAATATCAATTTCACTTGTTTTAGACACCAAAACAAACTACCAGAGCCATTTTCAAAATAATCCTATTGCTTCTCACTGAATTGTAAAGAACAAGCAGGCAAAATTTTTACACAGATCTTACGATAACACAATCAACTCCTAATGCTAAATAGAAAAAGGGAAGGCCCCAACCTCCCAAGCAACAAACAGTACAGAAGGTAATACATATCCACACTACTTAACCAGAAAATCACCAGCCTTAGACTTTCTTTGTACATTAAAGGTATCATCACCTCCTCCAAAGAAAACCACTAGAGCACCTCCTCCAAAGAATTGTATTATCATCCTCTCGCAAATATTGGTGTTGCTTAAATCATCAGCATATAACATAACTGACATAACTTCAAATATTCTTCTTCCAAATCACTGTACTCTTGAGTATCCACTCATCGAATTTCTGATGCTCCGCAGCCTCCACTACCTCTATGCTCAAAATGTTGGTTTTGCCAATAGTTGAGTGTTGCAAGAGAAAGAAACAAAAAGAGGGAGAAATATTGAGAAAATATACACTTTAATTCTCTGAATTTTAGAAAAATGACTTGCCATCACTCCTATTAATAGGCTCCAAATATAACTTCAGGCTATCTTTTCATTGCCACAAAATGCACATCTACCCAAATACTTCCATTTTGTGCCGAATCCTGTATATATGATAAGAGATGGTATTCCTCAAACCTTTAGGTTCTTAACAAATTCATTCAGAAAAGAGAGTTTCCTGATCATCAGAAGCAACTACAAAATAAACAAGAATAAATAAGGAAGGCTTCCAAATAAGCACATCAATATGGCCCATAATTTTAAACTGGTCAACCAGGACTCAAAATCAAATTTACTTTCCAACACCCAGTTTCCCAGTGACCCTTCATGAAAAAATGCATGATCGAGAGAGCCTTCAGAGCATCTATATCAATATATAAAATAATAAAAATATACTTTTTTTCAATATATAAATAAGATATTTATTGTATATGTATAATTTATAGACCTCTTTTTTACATTTACAATAATATTTATATTGTATTTGTATATATCTTTTCTAGGTATGACCAGAATGATTTTTAATTTTTGATTTCTGCTTCTGCAACAAAATTAATGCAGTGGGGTCTGCTTGTGTACAAACTGACCAAAAATTCAGGGCTGAAAGTTTAACAACAGGATTGAATACTGTTCAATTTTATGTATTGATATAGACGCTCTGAAATACAAATTGGAATTGACCACATAAAGCCATTGTACAACCAATGAAAATTGAAACATTCATGGATCCACGGCCTGGTTGCTATCAATTTGTGCTCTGAAAGGAAGGAGATCACAAATTTCTCACGAATTTGATTTGCATTTGCAGATCCACGAATTGGATGCACATTTGTGACCCCTACCCCATGAATTGTGTGACATAGGTCCTCAATGATCTCACTCAAAACTTTGGTCACAGTCCAGAAGCATGCTTAAACAGTAGGAGCATGGGCTTCTGCATGTTAGCCGTGTGACTGGATCAGATAGTACCACTCAGCTGTTGATTATGTCATGCTATCTTGACAAACACTCATATCCTAGTTCACCGCTAACAAATAAATGAACAGTAGTGGTAACCCTCACTTCATATAACAAGATTAAGTTTATGTAACTTATAAAGATCGATTAGTTTGCAGTCAGAACAAAATTATATAATTTTAAATGCACAACCACTTTCTTTTCTGCAACAAAAGATGATACATGTCCCATTATCTTTTATGTTTCTGAGTGACTTCCCTAAGCATGTGTAATATGAATAACATAAGCAAAGGCACAAAAGAAATATTAAATAACTTTAACAGTCGCTTGATGTGCTCTGCAGTTCTCCCCTTCCCTGCAGAACCTAGTTAGGCTCATTATTTTTTACTAGGGACAAATGACTGAAGAAATAATAGAAATTAGTATTACAAAATTTCCTAAATTGAAATAAGTGTACGTAGTGATAAATGTGGGTCAATTTATCCTCATAACATACATTACGCACTTGACCATGGTGATACAACTGTTCTAATCAAACACCAGCTTTCATATTTGCATCTCGGTTAGGTTAATAACAAAAAGATGCAACCATGATGCCCCAAAATAGATCACTTTAATGAGTTATCCACGTACCTGAAGCCTGTTTGTCAAGATAATGTTTGGATACATTGCAGCCACATCTAGATGATAAATGAGGGGGCATTCTTCACGTATAGGTTCATTTCGCAACTTCATAAGCTGCAAGTTGGAAAGAAAAAGATCAACCAAAGAGAAAAGGGATGCATTTATGTATAAAATCCCATGGTTGGCTCAAATGTTCCAACCATTGGACCACAATTTTAGCCAACCAATTATCAGTAAGAACCACCAATTAAAAAAATATTGCAAGCATTGGAGAAAGTATAAACAGTGTAGTTTATGAAGATATGGGTGGAGCAGTAATAACTTCAACAAAATCATCAAATTATATTGCTTGTGTTCATTTTTACACACCAAAAACTGACCACAGTATTGCTAGTAGGATTCATTTTTTATATCAAGAGATAACTGTTAGAGAAGGATCACAAAGACATGGAAAGAAAGAAATTCATCAGTGTCCAAATATTAGATTGGGTTTGAGCATAGAAAGAGACAGCACCTTTTCCATGATGGCACTCTTCACTTCATCATAATTTGATACCAATTCCATCTCCATCTTACCCTCTACTCTAATAGCATATTGCAGATCACGATCAAGGTTGTTGATCAGTTGCTGAAAATGAAGAGTACCTCAACATCAGTAGAAGCTGTACATGAAGCTATATGTCTCGAAGAAATATTACCAGAAATCTAGAAGCAGCAATAGATTAGGAAAGCAACCGATAGGGATATGGCAAAAGAGCAGATTCAAACTTGGGGAAGTTTCTTAATGGCTTTATGAACAACATCAAGAACAGTAAATAAATCAATTTTCAGTTCACATACACCCATTCCATAACAAAATTACCAGGCAATAGAGCATCCTGTAATCAATGTACTAACACTGAAAACAAACTCATGTTCAGACATTGTTCATGACTTCTCTGCCATGTAACAAAAGGTGGTCATTCCTTTGGATAAAAAGAGTCAATTGCAAGCACACATTCTATAATTTATAGTGGAACAGGACTCAGTTAAATTTTGTTTTCTTCCTATTGTATGATGTTACATGTTATGTAAGTATGACATGTAGTTCAAAAATTATACACCTTTGAAAGAAGTTATAAGTATGTTAAATGTTAAAAGTTTTTACACGAGATTAGCAAAAATTAAAAACTATACACCTTTGAAAGAAGTTAAATGCTTGAATTTTTGAAGTTAAGAATGCAAAAAGTTTATAACACTAGGTTTATAGTGTGAACAACATTCTAGACGGAGTACTAAACAAAATGGTACAGGGAAAAACTATTTTTTTTTTTTTACTTCTTTTCATATATCTTTGCAGACAAACTCCCCTCCATGTACACCAGGTACACATATGTATATGAAGTATAATCAATACCAGGGAGGTTCAAGTTTTGAACACAGGACCTGTCTGCTCCAACATCATGTTCAACTACTGGATCTATGTTATCTGAAAAGCGGATTGTTCCTGTATGAGGAATGGGAGCTGGAGCGTGGTCCACCACATGCTTTAAAATGTGGTCCAATAGGGGTACACCATTAGAATTTAAGATACTTCTAAGTGTGAGACCAATTTTCTTTTTAACAATTAAATGTCCAATAAAACAGTGAATTATACATTCTCCACAATTTTCATATAACAACACATTTTAGTAACATCATGGCTGTTGCTTTTTACATTTTGTCCTGTCAAACTCCACACAGACACACACACTCTCTCTCTCTCTCTCTATATATATATATATATTTATTTATTTATAAGAAGAGAAACACCTTCAAAAGGAGGTGGAACCCAGTACAAGAGAACAGTATAGAAGAACCCTCAGCCTATTTAGCCTTGAACCCTAATTTTAATTTGTGCACTTTGTAAGTCACTCTGTTGACTGGTTTCTTCATCAATCTTGAGGAATTCACCACATCAGTCACCAATGGCTTGGAAAACCTTCAAACACCATAAAAAAGCAACCATGCTAACATTCAATCCACAAGAGGTCTGGCTTATCTTTCCCCCAAGAACACCTCCCCGCCATATACCACCAGTCCAACCACACTCTCTATGTCACACTGAAATTCTTGCATTTGGTTTTATGCATTTTTTGTTGCACTATATGTGTTTGATTAAGGGTGGTCTATGTCTTATGTGTGACTTTAATTGCTTGAATTAAATGCAATTCATATAAGTGCACACTTTGAATTAGGGATTTCTCATAATTAACTAGAGGCTTGATTTTTACGACCTTTTAATACCCGGTTAGGCTTGAGGTGCTTAATTGATTCCATTTAATGTCAATTGCATTATAGAACAAAATTTTAATTACAATTCATTAATGTTAATCATGATTAATTATACTAATTGAGATTAATTGGACTTAGTGTAATTAACATGATAAGTGAAATTAATTAGTGTTAACCATAAGTAATTAACCTAACCGCACCTCACACCCCATTACCCTCTTGTCTTGCCACCTAGCATTTATGTGGTGTGTTGTGTATATGCCACCTCGCATGCGTAGAGAAACTCCACTAACTCCCACACACAGCGTGTTCTCCTTTTCTTGCAAGACTTATGCATTGTAGAGAGAGAGAGAGAGAGAGAGAGAGTGAGCGTACAATGTGCTAGACTCTTTGGTGTTTGACTTGAAGACTTTGGATTCTCCATTTGAGACTTGACCATATGGTAGGAACTATTTTGGCATGAGACTTAGTTAAGACCATGTATTATCATCTTTTGTTATTCTTGGCATGTTACAACTGCTTATAACCAATTCAAGACCGTAGAAATGTATGCAAGACATTAGTGATACATTTAAGACCCTTGAAAATGCGTTTGACAACTTAGGAATGTATCTGAGACCCTTGAGGATGTATTAGAGACTTATAGGTTTATCACTTTTGGGACTTAACTTTGTCTTTTCATACAAAATGTGGACTTCGCCAACTCTTGTTGGCTTCTCATTGGGGCGAGACTTGGATATGACCATTGCAGTATAGCTCGCTAGCTTCTTATTGGGGTGAGACTTGGATATGATCATTCCGCTGTAGTTCACTGGGTTCTGCTACCTTCTCACTGGGGCGAGATTCGGACATGACCCTAGTGACCATTTCTAGTGTAGTTCACTGGCTTCTCGTTGCCTTCTCACTGGGACGAGATTCAGACTTGCCTATTAGGTTAATAATAGTATGGCGCTATGTTTTGTGATGATGATGGCCTTGTATACTCTAATTGTGTAGGATTAATATGAAGTGGAAATTGAGTTTTTAAGGACTAACGAATTACCCTAAAGTGATAAGTACTTGAGGTGAGTGACTTGACTTCTAGAGTCGTATTTCCAAATCCCTTCTCGTAGCAAACATGCTTTATGAAAAGATTGATTAACAATTATTATCTCTAGATGTTCTTATGCTCTTTGATGACTGTGTTCTATGTTTTCAATGTTTCCAAAGTATGCTATGAGCTCTATGGATATCGAAATGGTTTTGATTATGATTTCAAGTAAATGTGTATTTTAGTTATATGTTTATCCCAAGTCCAAGTGGGACTGCTAGCATGTTTGTTACGGATCCATGCAAGTGGGAACGTTGGCACATAAATCTATATGAAACAAGCGTTCCATGCTGGTATGTTTATTAGGGTTCCATGCCTTGTTTCGTATACATATAGGAAATTGACGAAGGAAATCGAACCTATCTTCATAAGAATCCAGCTCCACTGAGAAGTCCACCCCAACCCCACCCCCACCCCCACCCCGTCCTTCTGTCTTGTACGTCAGTCATCACTAACAAGTCCGACCATGGAGGTATTACAACCACTTATACAATCTTTGTCTCTTCTCCACCCCAACCTTCTCCTCTATAAGAAATCTTCTCATCTTCACCGCCATGTCTGGCCACCCAACACTATCACAGGGCTCAAGTAACAACACTGAAAACTTGCCCCCTCTAAAATGACCTCGATTATGACAAACCTCCATCTTGAGCCCATTCAAATCACTTCGTGCAACACCTAACCCTCCTAACCTTCCCAAAGCCCCTCTCCACCAGCTAAAATAAAGAGGAAATGTGACTCTCCACCTATAAGAGTTCAAAGGCTTCCACTATGCTTAGTCTCCAGAATCCGGCCAGCCTCCCATTCCAACCATCATTGTCCACTTACTTCAATGAACTAATACATCACTCTCTGTATATTTTAGTTTATTTCTACTTAAATTTTTTTCCTCCTAAGTAAAAATTTAAGGAAATAAATAGAAAAAATTTGAGATTGCTAAATTCAAGTTTTGGAACAAAAATGTATCATGTTTTTCAACATGCATTCCAAAATGTAAATGGTTATGGTATTGTTGTCTTCTAGTGACACTGAACTAGATACACTCAAAAGGTTAGGATGATAGAAAGGATGTATCTCAAGAACTTATATCATCAAAACGTTTATAAGGCATCTTAAAAGAACCAAATGGACATTGTCCAAAAATGTCAATGATTGTGAAAGATGAGAACATACTTCATAAGCAGATGGATCAAGCTTAAAAATAGTTGGAAGATCAGATCTAAAAACACCACTTTCTAGGCATTCCACATGGCCACCAATATATGTCTCACTCTCCAACAGCTGATAATTATGGAACTTCTCTGGATCAGATTGGTGTTTATTAGGACAAATAACATTAGCCTTGTATGCCTGCAAATATGACACAAGCAAAGCTATCATTGAACCAGGCAGAAATGTAGTGGTGAAATGGAATTCAAACAATTAAAAGAGAGGCTTATAAAAAGATATTCCAATAAAGCTAAAAAATTTTAAAAATAACACTCAGAAAAAAAAAATTGTCACAGCTTCAACATGTTGCAATTCATGTTCACAAGAACCCACCTGGACCATAAGAAGCATCTCACAAAGGGTTCCACTCCCTTTACGTAAAACCTCATCTGGCGGCATGGGTATTATGGTTGCAAGGGAGAAAATGAAGGGATGGACATAGGTCATATACAAGTAATAAGTTGCAACAGCATCAGAAACAGAGTAGGAGGCCATCATCTGAAGTGACAGTGTAAACAAAGGAAAGAGAACATTAGAAACATAAGGTTACGTAGAAAAGTTTATTGAAACTTTCAATTACTCTTATCCAATGACATCTAGTTGACAACAATAACACTACTCATGGAAAGAATGACAATGCTCATTATCTGCCAAAAATAATAAATCATGTGGCTGCCGAACTCTCTAATGACAATACAATTTCTTTCTAGTGATGGATTTCCTGGGGCCTTCCTAGGGCCATCAACTTGACACAAGTTGGAAGCCAGAAATGGAAATGGGTCCTTTTATGTGACCAAACACACCAGCAACTCAGAATTTATGAACTATAATGGCTGTCATAAGAAAAATAGTACCACTCTCGTAGTCCAAGTATGGAGCTTGGTGGTTAGAGTTACACCACTAATCGAAAAGTATATATGAGATTCGACAACCCCAATGTGTCCTTCTATATTTCTTTAGTAAATAAGGGAACTAACTAAATGTTACCCATGCTCTCTCGATGATGTACATAGAATTCTTTAGCAAAACATTGTACACAATTTCTAAATCTCCATAGAATGGCTAACACTGGCTGATGTGGATAGATTCCAATTGCATCCAAAGTTACAAAAACAAGCACAGGTTGTCAATTACTACCATATATAGTGGAAAATATGTGAGACAAAGTGACACTCAACCCACCACTTTCACATCACCCAATACCCAATCTCTAGTTTGTAAAAAACAAATGACAGAAGGAATCCTCAATTCATGTCATTGAAGGCTTTTGTAAACGTCAACTTCAAAGAAAACTCCTGGCACCTTACTCTGATCCATGTTCATTAGGAATAAGATCACTACTTTAAATCCAGTGAAGACTCGCATTTCATCATTTTCAAGTTAAAATTAATTAATTGAAGAAAATCTATATACAATATAGAAAAGAAGACCACTATCGCTGTGGTTGCGACAAGTGGCTCACTGTAGTGTTTTTTTTTCTTTTCCATACACTTTTTAATTTTTTAAAGATTACTACAATTGTATGGTTGTTTGCATTTATTGCAGTTCATGTATTTATTCATTTGGTTGAAAGTTTCATTGGTGCATTTATTGTAGATTCATGTACATACATAGTTCATGTATTCTATTCTATACAATATAGAAAGGGAGGCCACTAGCGTTATGGTTGTGACAATTGGCTCACTGTGGTGCTTTTTTTATTTTCCCTATACTATGTAATTTTTTTTTACAGATTACGACAATTGTGTGGTTGACTGCATTTATTGTAGTTCATATTTTTTATTCATGTAGTTGAATGTTTCATTGGTTCATTTATTGTAGTTTCATATATAGCTCATGTATTCTATACATGTGGTTGGATGTTTTATTAGTTTATGTAATGTAGATTCATGTACCTATGCAGATTATGATTATATGAACCAGAGATCATTAAATTTATGTATATTCATACATTAATTACTACATTCATATATCTACATAGACACCTATATCTATCTATATCTGTATCGATCTATATCTATATATCTATATTAATACATTTAGTTAAATTATATATAAACTTTAACATGATCCAAGAAATTATATTTAGTTTTTACTTAAAACCGTTGTCGTTAAACAATTCACCTAAAGATGTACTCCAATCCCGTGCATTGCGCAGGTCTAAAACTAGTATATAGAGATTTTAGAACATAACAGAACTCGTGATCATAGGACCAGCATAAAATGACTCACCATGCTGAGAAAACATCCCTATAGATAGACCCGGACGATGTTGTAGTGAATGTAAACCACTACCCAATACCTCCGGTTCATAGGACATGGCCTATTGGATGATGGCCATTGGCCACCATCCTAGCATTTATATAGTAAAATATAGATTTGTTTCCAATTCTCAACTTTATATTACCATCAAATAAAGTGATTCATGCCACAGCCAAACAACTTGAAATTCCAGCAATGCCCACATAGAAAGCCTTAAATTGGCGGAACTTAAAAGGGAATATGATGCAAATCGATCAAATTTGAACTCAGAATTTCATGAAACCTGGTGGTCTGATTGAAAACATGCTAGAGATCAAGATTCATACTAAACTATGGACCCTTTCAGGATTTTTTGAATTCATTTATTTAGGCCTCGAAATTTGCATTTTTTCCGTTTTTGGAAACTTTGGTTTTAGCAATAACTTGGTCTAGGATATTCTAATTTTGTCTAGATTTTTTTCAAAATATTTCTTTGCATCTCTACTATCCAAATTCGGGCTTAACTTGAATTTACTATTTTAGGTAATTTTTTTTTAATTTTCTTAATCTGCATAATTTGAATCCAATTAGGTTTAGGATTTCTTTTCTCCTACAAGATGTTAGAGTTTTGCCCTAGACAGTTTTTGATGATTAAAATTGTATAGAGACAGTGTCGGGTATTCTCTGTGAATCAACTCCTGTTAATGCCTTTATTTCTAGAGAAGAGTTGGTTTTCAGGTATTCATGGGCAAATTAACCGGATTCTATCCCTTGTGCATTGTTTCCCAACGTCAAATGGTTATCAACGAACTCAAGCATGTTTATCTCTTTTTCTACATGCTATTCCTGCGTCAATTGGTATCAGAGTTGATCATGGCACCCAAGACACGTAATGGAACTTTCAACCAAAGCGAAATTAACCCTAAAAAAAGAATAAAAAGTGCACTATATAAGCTGAAACCTTGTCATATGACTTATTTAGGACTTTGATGAATACATATAAGGGCCTAAGACCAGGGAAACAATTTGAAACAGAACTTGCAACCAAAAAGCAGTAGTACATTCTAAAGCATGTTGGAACTCCTCTCCCCCCGGTTTACTCCCTGGCCAACGCTCCAACATGGCTCAGTTGGTGGGCTTGATTCCCAGGTCGTCCAAAAAAAATAAAAAGAAGAGCACGCTGAAATTCCATGTTGCGCTACATGAAAAGAACAAACACACTATCATCCTATGGTGCACAATGCACAGCACACCTTTTTGAATTGATCCATCTTAAATGTTATCCATCGTTCATCATTCAACATATTCTATGTTTTAATGCATAATCTCCAATTAATGCTAACCAATTTTTTTAGAAACACACCATTGTCAGCATCATATACCTGGGGCCTTTCCTTTGCAAAGCGAACCATGTCCTCAGGATTCACCTCCAATGGATCATAACCCAATTTGGCCTTGGTAACAGCCTGACATATAAGCAAACAATTGAATATGTTAACTTTCCTACAGAAGCATAATGCATGTAACTACAGTACCAAGTTTCCAACATCTTTAACAATAAATAGCCCAAATAAACATATACAATTGAAGCGCAAAATATCTTGTACAGTTGATAAAAAATAAAGTTAATGTCCACTCCAAAAAGATAGGGGAAAAAGTTCCATTGACTTCACACAGCCACTTTATGTTGATTGTAAAACATAATATAACGCTAAAAGATTCAAGTATTGAAAGCATTACCAACATCATCAATTGTCACTATTTTATGGTACCAAGTTGTTATGCGTGAGATACCATTCAGAGTCATCTATTTAAGGCATTCTATTAATCCATCCACATAAACAGTGAAGTTGTTTTTCCTATAAATCTATAAAATCTAGTGGCACAATAGAAACATGGAGGTTGCAAGAAAACCCTAACTACAATGTAAATGCACCAAACTTTGAGGAGATTGAGCAACAGTGCAAAAATACCAGCAACTAACTTGCTGAAAATACCCTAGGCAAAAAGTTGCAAACATAAAGACACTGACAAGTGGACAAGAAAACAGGAAAAGACATTTTGACTCGAACACAACTTGGTTAGATCATCTTTTTTCTTAGCTTTATACCAAGTAAGAGTCTCCATGAAAGACATGAACAGCAGTGGTTTCTGATTCATAACATCACTGTCCCAATCACGTATGAATAGGCATAGAGACAAAGTGTGGAAGATCCTAAAATCTATGGACAAGTCATCATGCCACAAGAAAACTAATAATCTCTCAGACAGTCGCATAATGAATGAAGTAGCTAACTGACTATGTGAATAGCTTCAGCAATTTCACCCTGTGGACAGAGTGATAATGAGATATAAACATGACTATGTATGTATTGACAAGTGAATAGCATCAGAAAGTGACAAGGCATCATTAAGACAAAGCTTCACATGAGCTCTACTAGGGTAGGAGCAGCACATATCTAACAATCTCAAACGAATTGCATAGAAAGCAGATAGCTGGAAAGACTTGGAAATCAGCACAGGATATCAAAGATCTTTTATCTTAAACTGCAGGTATAAGACTGAGATGGATCGTCCGAGCTGGTTACCATATTATCAACATAATGAACTCAATGAAGCTTTACCCCAACATTTGGTGAGGTTGCATGAATCCTGTTTCACCTTCCTCTACATGAGGTGCCATAAGCCAGTTAAACCGGACATTAAAACGTATTTCCATACTTCCTAAATCCACAGTAATCTTATTATATTATAAACTTCAGGGATCACTTGATCGTTCAGAATTATCACTGATGGAAGGTGGAGGAAGCAGAGATGGATCATTTGAACGAGGAGACAGCCAAATCAACTAGGACATCTAAACAATTTAAAGAAGAAAGGTCTCAAGAAAATCGAGATGACAGACAATGGATAGTAGAGTATGGCTAAAACAGTTCTCAAAGAATGTAACATGGTGAGATATGCAAAAGCACTTTTAAAATAAATCGCAACCCTCGTAACTTTTCTACTCAAGACTGGATCCCAAGAAGAGTAAAACAAGATAAAAGCTTAGACCCGTTTGGTGCTGTGTTACAGCAACTTGAAGAATTCTTAACTGCTGAAGTGGTTTAGTGTTTGTTTGGCTATATGTTAAGAGAACTTTGAGCTGCAAAGCAATCACCGCTAAATGCTCTTCTTGGTGTCACCAAATGGGTAGGTTCAGTTGAGGAAGAACAAAACAATAACACCCTAATACGTGTAAACCAATATAATGAAGCTCAGAATAAAGTTGCTCGAAAAGGGAAACACCAACAAGAACTGAACAAGGAGTAAATCAACGAACCAAACTGCAACAAAAATAGCTTCAACAAACCAAGTGGGAACATGGGTGAAAAGTAGATGGCATTGAGTAGGCTTTACAAAAATTAGGAAAAGAAAATTATCAAGTATAAAAATATATTTTTATTTCTGACAAAAAATAAAAGTCTAGAACATAAAGAGCATGAATTCAAATTCGAGATTTCCACCTTTAAGCCCTGGCTTCCTTGTGGGAGATAACTATCACGCTTTACCCATGAAAAACAATCCAGATGGCAAGCAAATTTGGCACGACATTCCCCTTGATTCTTGTCGCATTGAAATCCCAGCTCCTACAAGCTCCAAAAGAAAAAGGAAGCAAGAAAACAAGTTGCCTTAAGCTGAATGAATTAAAATGTAGTTTTACAAGTTCTTTCAGAAATGATCCAACATATCACCACTCTTAAAGCAAGTAGAGTTGAAAACTCGAAAGAAAAGTCAAGTTAATGGTTTTGCAAAAATCAGTTCAAAGGGATGAAGCATCAGTAGAATTTGCTAGTTGTTCAAGAGCAATGCAGGATTAGAATTATAACATCAACTTCATAAGGATGTTTTGAGGTAAGGTTACTTTCAAAATTAAAACAAACTTCTTGTTGATACATACGCAGGAAGTGAACAAGTCAATGTAACAAGAAGCACCAAAGATATTCTCCAATTCCAAATACCAATATAAAACTGAAAAAAGGCAGAGGGCCAACAAAATGAATCCTATAGCTGTCGAAAGCTTTATCAGAAAAGATACATGTAAAGTATTTTCTCCCTGTGCTTGGCTACACACAAGGCATACTGACTATAAACGATGAAAAGATGACAGTTTCTGGATACTGTTACTTATTCACAGCACTTAGCATGCAAAGAAGGAAGCTGACAGATCAAGGCATATGATTCATGGGTTAAAATCAGAATTTTACTTCAGTACTCTGGCAAATACAAATCTAAACAAACTGCAGATCAATCCAACACTACAGATGAGCTAAAAAGGCCAACATTTGGTGTGGTATCACAAATTGCAACTAACAGAACAGAGCTACATACATCACTCATTCTAAACCCATGATGGGCTGCTCTGTTTTCCAGGAATGGCCAGTCAAAAAAGTCACCATTATATGTCACATAAATCCCAGGCTTCGCCTCTTGCATATGGGAAAACCAGTGTCTAAGAAGCTCTTCCTGCAATAAGAACCAAATCATATAGCACTAGTGAAATAGGCATCAGAATTCTTAAAAAGATATGAACCCAGCAAAATATTAAAGGGCCATCACCTCATTTTTGACATTTGTAACTTTGAAACAGCCTTCAAATTCTGGTTTTGGAGTATACTCCAAGTCCTCTATATCTTCCCCAACACACTGGAGAAAATTGGAAAAGAGTTAAAATATAATTAACCCTTGTCCATGCAAAATCTTAATATTGAACAAAACTGCAATTGTATACAAGCATGTGGTTGCAACAATGATGCTAATGTAATGACAAAGCATTGATTGCCTAATAGGAACGATAATTAGAACTTACAATTTCTTAACTATGAAGCTTGTTTGTAAAGTAAATTAGTCATCAAAACTTGCTGAAGACAATGAGAATATTATTGGATGCCAAAGGAGTTGCAACAACCATGAGAACGATGCTACAAATTGTCACCAATGTAAATTGAACAATTCAAAAAAAAAAGATGCACTAATTTTTGAAGTTATGCCTTTACCTTTTGGATAAGACGCTATGAATGATACCATGATGTTAAGAAATATGCTAGTAAACAAACACATTTGTGTTATCTGGTAAACCCCTTTTAGTCACTCCCTGATCTTTATGATCTGATAAAGGATGACTTACTCCCAACTCCCAACTCCCAAATAGGTGACATTTATTCTGTGCAAAGAGTCAATACAACCATATAACGTCTTCTATCACCCCCACCTTTACACCATAAAGGTTAAGGAAAACTAATTACGTTATGTTTTCTACCCTACAAAGCTCCTGCATAAATCCAATCTTCCACCCGCTAACATAGTTACGCCCTTGCACAATATGTGCGATAAGGATCAGGAATTCAAAACAATCGCAATTGCTATAATGTTGTCCTTACCATATTCACATGTTCAATAGCTAATTCCTAGGTAAATTGAATTGTTCTGCCCACAATTTTCAAACCTGCTTGATGGTAAGGGTTGTTTCTCCCCTAGAAAGTGTCTTTTCTTGCATTATGAACAAGTGCGCAGAGACCTAGAAAGCGTCTTTCTGAGCATTTTGTACACATTATAATGGTGCTACAATTTGTCTCCATCACTGTCCTGCAATAACCACAAAATGTGGTGTTACAGCCAAGCTGCCAAGCAAACAAATTTCCCCAGCAAATTCAATCACCTCCCCTTTAAGAAAGGTTCATCTTCAAACCTGACTGTTTAAACATCTAGGCATGCCTTGTATGGAACACATTATGCCACAAATCATGAGGAAAAATCACTCAAGCTCAAACTGCCAGACTGACAAAAAATGTTGCACCCTTGTTCTTGGACCAACATTTTTCTTAGTGACAATTTAATCAGCACAAACAAAATGGGGGGAAAATTCTGCTCGTAAACCACCATTTCCTCCCCAAGTTTATATGGTCTCTGCTAACCAACTCTTAGTTTGAGCTCCTCCCGACAATTGTTTTAGCAGGCCACCCAAATAAAGTGGGAATGTTGACCAGTCCCTATGTACAAAGCAATAGCACCATTCCAAAAGTTCATGTATAGTCTAATGAAATTCTCCTCTCAGAAATCAAGTTACAAGCCACTATAATATGCCAATTACTACGCAAATAATGTCCACCATTTTAAGATTAAAAAAACAAGGAAAGAACAAAAAGGAGGATGCTCACCTCTTCAAGTAATGTAATCTATTTCGTTTGGCTCCAGTTGATCTCTCTAAATGAGAATGTTGTTTGAAGTTATTTTTCTAATATTTTTCTTGAGAATCACAAAACCTACTCTTGCTTTTCAAGATTAGTACATTTTTTCCTTGAGTGGCAGAACATTTATAATCCTGCCACCACAACATCATCTAACTTTACAATATTCTATGCCATCTACAGCGATGCTGTCATAAAATCACAAGAAATGTTTTACAACAACATATTGTCTACCTTGGAGACAAAGCAACCTAGTCAAATAGAGGATATGGTTGAAATGCTTGTTTCTAAAAGTCAAGCATATCAAGACTATTCAAATTACCATTGTAAGGTTCCTCTACAAATGCACCAGCTAAGCTCAGCGTCAACTACATGTATTCAGCCATTGAGTCCCTCCAAATGAAACCATTGGCATCATTTCACACTCTCAAGCTAGGAATCACAGACACTCTGTTCAGAGTGCCATATGCGTGTTAGACATATGTCGGACACATACTTCTCAAATACGCTTGGACACGTGTTAGACATGCCAATTGGCGTGTTTAATATTTTTATTAACATTTTTTTCAGTGGATACGTCTCATATACATCAAGGACACGTGTGTCCCTTAGAAGGATACGTGTGTCCCTTAGATGGACACATTTTGGGACACAGCAGGGCTAAAATGTATTATTATGAGTATTACATGGAGTTAAATTTATAAATTTTAAAAATTTCAAAACCCTATAAAATACTCAAATCCAATTCTTTAAATCCTTAACTTGTTAGTTATTGTATTATAATTGTGAACTAGCTTAGTTGTTTTCATATTAATTTTTGTAATTTATGGATGTTATATTGATACACACAGTAAATAAAAATATATCATATCCCTGCCGTATTCATGTCCTCCTTTTTGAAAATGTCGTGTCCCGTGTCCATATCTGTATCTGTTTCCATACCCGTATCCAAATCTGTGCTTTGTAGCTCTCAGGAATTCTTCTAACACGACTTTTCCATAAAAGTATACAAAGACTACAACACCCTTGCCAAATGAAGGCATGAGGGCTTTGCTTTAGAAGAATGTCAACCACCACGACATATGCTAAAACAAAATCTTCTAAATGATAACTGTTGGGAATTCTCCCAGCAATTTGGTCAATAAACATGGCCCAAAAGTAATAATAAAATAATTCAAAGCATGCAAAAGAAAAGTGACACCAATATGTACATGGTTTGGCAAGGTTTTAAAATATTGCCCATGCCCACAAGGCAGGATTCAGTCTCCTTCTTTACTATTGATAAAAAAAAAACTAAGAACAATGGTCCGACAATCAAGTTTAATATCCCAAACCGAGCCCTTAAACCGTTGTACACCCATCTCAACTAACCCTCTCAACCCCAATAAAGAAAACCACATTGTTTCTCATATAGCACCTTGTCTCTCTCTATCTCAAAAAAAGAATTTTCTTGGCTATTTATCATAGAAAGTGGCATGACACACTTATAAATATGACAAAAATCTCAGGTGGAGTTATTCTTGAAAGAGACAATATGTCATCATCATATATATACATAGATATAAAACATTAGGCCATATTTATATCCATCCACTGCATTTCCAAGGGCAGGTAACTATGCACAGTACATAGTTCTTTTACTTGTTTCAAAGGCTTAAATGCCTTGTCCCCCGCATGCATCAACTTTCAACTAAAACTTTCCTCCTGATAAATACATGTATTTGATACATGTTTGTAATGCCTTTGATTTGCATTTGGTCCCATACTTTGGGCTGAGGTTGTTAACATGGCATGCTATATTGTTAATATGCATGCTTGCCAAAATCACTTGGGCTGAGTGATGCAGGGAAGCGTGTAAGAAAGGTGATAAACAAGCTAGGGTTCGTTGATTCGCGCACGAATACCGAAAACTAAGATCTGATCCCAACTGATGCAAGGATGCGCATAGGAACATAAAGAAAAAGGGTTAACTAGAAGGAGTCGATTGATTCGCGCACAAATATCCAGAAACCAACTCTTCTTCAATCTATTGATTCACACAAAATATCCGAAGTTGGGAAAACAAGAGAACTCTCTCTATAATCTGGTTTGAGGCAAAGCCCTTACATCTGAATATATAAGAAAAATATTGCATACCCTAATGGACTCTAATTAAGACTTAGATTAAGAGAATGCTGAAAATTATCAAAAATAACAAATTCAAGTTAAGCTCAAATTTTGATACCAGAGACCTAAAACAACATGTTAAAACAAAGGACAACAAAATAAGAAATTCCTAGACAAAGTTATTACCAAAACAAAAGTTTCTTAAAAGGGTAAAATAGCGAATTCCGAGGCCTAAATGACGAAATTTGGAAAAATCCCAGTAGAGTCCATAGTTTACTGTAAATCTTGATCTCCAACCCGTTTCCAATGAGACCACCAAGTTTCACAGAATTATGAGCTCAAATATGACCGATTGCATCACTGAGGTTGTTAACATGGCATATCATATTGTTAACAAGTCACCATCTTGACTATTAATGCCAAAGTCCCAAAAGATTGGACAGACAAACCAATTGATTATTCTAATTTGAGAACCTTATGTTCGCATGTAGAGGCAGCAGCGGTCAAAGTTAAACCCAACGTAAAAAAAATGCATATTTATTGGTTATGAAAAAGGCATTAAAAGGTATAAACTTTGGGACCCATTTGCATGGAAGGTTGTGATTAACAAAGATGTCATTTTCAATCAAACATAAATGTTGAATTTAAATAGGGATAAAGCCAACAAGTAGAACTAGATGAGGAAGCTCAAGGAGAAAAACTAGACTGGATGAGGAAGCACTCGTGGAGAAGAACTATCAATCCAAATGGAATCAAATGAAATACAATGGCCTAGTAAAAAGGATGATGCACCAACATTTTCTCTGGAAAAAAACATATGATGATGAAAGGCAATAAGAACCCACTACTCTTGCTACTGGAATAGAGAGAAGGACCTAAAAGGCAACTCTCAAGTATGGTTTTCAAGACATGGTTTCTTTCACATTTATTATTAGTAGTGGATATCCATCTTCATTTCAGGAGGTGGTCAACTATAAAGAAAATGAAAAGTGGATAATCGCAGTGATAGATGCGATGGAGTCTTTACACAAGAACAACACTTGGGAGCTTCTTGAAAAACCCAAGAGACGAAAGGTGATTGGTTGTAAGTGAGTATATCAGGAAAGAGAACCTACACCGAAAAATGAAAGAGTAAAATTCAATAGTCGGCTTGTAGCTAAAGGGTACAAGCAAGTCGGGAGGATTAACTATAATGAAATTTTTTATCCTGATGTAAAGCATTAATCTCTTCACGGAATGTTAGCCATAATAGCTATGTTTGACCATGAGTTCCAGCAGCTTGATGTCAAGATAACATTCCTTCATGGGGAATTGGGGGAGGAAATATTTATGGAGTAGCCAAAAGGATTTAAGGAGCAAGGTAAAGAGCATGTGGTATGCAAACTCAAAAGTTCTCTTCACGGATTTAAACAGTCTCCTAGATAATGGTACATGAATTTTGATTCCTTTATGGTATAAATTGGCTATATGAGACGCAGTTATGATAGCTGCATTTATTTTAAGATGCTTAGCCATGGTTCTTTTATTAACTTGAGGTTCTACGTAGATGACATGTTAATTGCTTCAAATAACATGCATAAGCTAGGTTTGTTGAAGTCCATATTACAAGAAGAATTTGATATGAAGGATCTAGGCACTGCTAAAAAGGTCCTAATAATGGAAATTCAAATGGATAGAGAAGAAGGCAAACTATGGATGTCACACAAAAAATATGTGGAGAAGGTGCTAGAGAGTTTTCATATGGAGTTGCAAAACCATTAAGTACTCCTTTAGCTACCTCTTTAAATTATTTGCTAAATCATATGATACATATCCTTTTACAGATGGCGAGTGGAGGAAATGTCTCGAGTGTTGTACATTAATGGACTAGGAAGTTTAATATATCCCATGGTTTGCAGTTGGCCGATATCTCCCGTGCAATCAGTGTTGTTAGTAAGTACATGAATAATCCAAGAAAGTAGCACTAAAATGTAAGTACTGAGAGATACGGTGGATTTCGGTATCCTGTGTCAAAAACAAGATGAAACAGGTCAAGTTGTGGGCTATATAGATATAGACTATGCAAGTGATCTGGACAAGTGAAGGTCTACTGGGGGTTATATATCTACTCTTGCAGGTGGGCCTATTAGTTGGAAAGCCATGCTTCAATCGACTCCCGGTTTGTCCACAACTGAAGCAGTATATATGGCAACGGTGAAAGCTGTTAAAGAGGCTTTGTGGTTGATAGGTTTGGTCAAGGAATTGGGTTGAAGCTGGAAGGCTTGGAGTTGTATTACAACAGTCAAACTGCCATTCATTTGCCGAAGAATCAAGTTTATCATACCCGGACAACACACATCAACGTGAGGTATCACACAATTAAGGAATGGGCAGAAAAAGGCAAGAAAAATGTGAAAAAGATTCATATTAAGAACAACGGCGCAAATATGTTAACAAAGTCACTAACAACATAGAAGTTCAAGCATTGCTTGGACTTGATCAAACTCTCCCGCTGTTGAAATTGATGGAGCATCCCAGCGCGTGGGGATGGATATCTACATCAAGATGCACAGCTGAAGTTTCAGGTGGAGGCCATTGAATTTTTTGCCAAGGTGGAGAATTGTTGATAGTGGCTGCAAATTCAAACAAAAAATCTGTGAATGATTGATATCCCAAATTTTTTGTTTGAATTTTCAGCCAATATCAACAATTACAAGCAATTATAGCTAACCAAAAGCCCCTATTAGACTGGCATTTCCTTCAGATCGAGTTGTGCTCCAACACAATATATCACTGCCCATTTGAGCAGAGTTACATTAAGCACCTGGAATATATAAGCTCCTTTTAGCCTCAATTAACTATACCATTCTTATCCCCTGAATAGAAAATGCAATTTTTTGATGGCAGCAAATGAAACAACCAGCCATACCCCTGCTTTCTGGACTTCTCCATACAACCAATCCATCATCAGTAAGTAGTTTCTTGTCTATAAATAAAATTTCACCTTGAATTGTGTCCTTTTTAATGGGAATTGAATCAAAATATAAACAGATAAACATAGAAATCCTGAATGCAATCTAACAGAGTCAGTTATAAAAAGTTTGTGTGATGAAGTTAAGAATTCAAGGAGCAGATAGTAAATCATTAAAAGCCTAGAGAACATGCAAAGGAATCAAAGATGAAATGTTAGTGGTTTGTTTGCACCTCTCTGTTAATGATCAGATAGCCATGCCTGTCAACCATGTAAGAGATCATCATTATCAAATCATACTCAGCATCTGGAAATTTTAAAGGAAGCTTTGTGGTCTCAATATCAAATGCGCAAACATGAACTTCAGCACGTTGCAGGAGATCAGTTCTCCTTTCCAGCATAACTCCAGCACTGGATACAATAACATCGTACCACTGCCCACATCTTACATCTGAATCACATGGAATACTGAGTAAGATCACATGATAGGCAATTTAACCGCATCTGTGGAAAGTATTAAAATAAGTTTCACCATCAAGTTCATGAAAAAGAACTCACCGTGGTCAACAGCAAAGCGAACATGGTAAGGGACATCATACTCCCGAAGATCAATAATGCAATCTATGAAATCTTGAGGTCGTTGTTTGCTGCAAGTCAAGCACTAATAATGTCAAAGGACTGGAAAAAGTTTTTTCACATTTGCAATGAGATGCAAAAATCAGACTTATGTAAGAGTTAGAATTGAAAAGGCAATAATGGGTTATTTCCTATGGAACGTGAACCTTTTTGTCAGAAAAGTATCTATGTGTCTCGGGGAGTGTTTGTACAAAGTCAAACTTGTACTGCTACATATGTGTGTGTTTGTGTTTTGTTTGACTCAAGTCTTTGCTGCTTGATGCATATAGAAACTAAATCAGACTATGAAGCTGTTACCTTTTCCCTGTTAATATGGACTCATAAGCTTCAGCAGCATCAAATTTTGCCTGGTTTCTTTCAACAACATGCATAAGATCACTCTTTACATGCATCAGTTGTTGAACGGTATCAAAGGATATCTTTAAGTAAGCTTTCTGTAAACCAGATAGATGGTTTTTCTGTCATCAGCATATAAAGCAGTCAGAATGCAGTCTCTGGGAAAAATCAACTACTGAAAGTTCAATTCTCACAGGCATGAATTGATATCAATTATACACATGATAAGCAAACAACTGTTGGATTATTGGACGAATTTTACATGAAAAAAACATAGCAATTCAGCAAGGATTTAGAAATCAGTTGCCTAGATGATTACCGCTTAATATGGTCAATATAAGCTTTTCAACTTAAAGTGACATTTATTGCATAGCTTTAAAGAAAGGTGACTACAAATTTGGGTCCTTTTGCATATTTGTCGACCTTACGCAACTTGGATTTGTAAAAAAGCAAAAGTGCAGCTGGAAATAGGAATATTGCAAATACTCTTCTTGTCTCAGAAAACTAATAGATGAGGACACTTGACTTGTACAAGAAAAATGACACGCCTTGGTTATGAAAAATGCCATCTTGTCTCCTCATAGCATTGCTAGATGTCTACTTGGTCCACTATTACCTTTCACTAATGCAAGTTGTTTGAACATAAACTGCTACAAAAACCTAGTAAACTACTCTTCATACCTTGAATAGGTCCCTATGCCACCCCAATGCTGCCAGGTGACCTAATATGTCTAAAATGGCTCAATACCTATCTCAACTACATTGAACATGGCTGGGGGTTGCACAATCCTGGCTTCATAGGCAATTGTACTTGGAAGTTGGAGACTGAGATTCTAATTTGGTAAAGAGCTAATAAACTGGCTGAGATCGGGACGTTTCATGATTCGATTGTTCCTTTACAAGCCCTACAGTAAGAAAAAGGTATAATAGAAAAGCCATCTAAAGGCCTAATTATGAATGGATGGACATCCCTCTTATTCATCAGCCTGAACAAATTGAGCTTGGCATATTCTAAGGAACAATAGTCCAGGACCTTGGCTTGAGCACTAACATTTGACGAGTGAATAAACCTGAACCAGGCTCTAAAAGGTTGACACCCAAGGATACCACACCATCAAGTTACCATGTATGGTGCTTCTTCGTCCCAAAGTTCCCTATGATCAATTCCATTAGCTTGTATATGAGGTAAGGGGAATTGTCAGTGCCCCAATTACAGCCCTCCCTTACTTTTGAATTAGTGCAGCTTTGTTATGCTATCCAGGAGCTGCTGTACCACATGCAATCAATTTTTTTGAAGACAAGATGAGTCCAAGATGAAAAAGTTTCCAATCAAGTATTTTTTTTATTTTTTATGTAACACATTGAGCAAAGAACTCTCTTGCATTTATCATCTAAATCAAAATTATCTCATTTCCCTTCCACATAATCCTTCCTTCCAATGAGTTTTTCAAAACGTTGCAGGAAGCATGACTGTTTTCTGAGCACATGATGTTTCTCGGAAGCTCCTTCAGTTAAGCAAGTGAAAGATAACCATATAATCCAGAAGCCCACTCAAGAATTCCCAAATACCAATTACTTGAGTTAGCTACACAAATCCTATTTCATCTTTGAGTTGTACATCAGCCCTATCCAAAACTCAGTCCATCTCTTATTCAAATGTAAGAAAAAAGTTTCCCCAAACTATGGTGACTAGACAACAGAAATTTATAGGTTTCCTCTTCTTTTTAGCCTCTCCTGTCAAGGCAGCATGACAAGAAGCACCCATGTTTTTCATATCTTAAGCATCTTAAGCAAAATGGTTGTGGGAACTCTAGAAGGCCCACATGTCTAAACCCATCTAACTAGTGTAAATCTGTCTCAATCATCAGTAGTTGATAGCTTATTTTCAGCACCAGGCTACATATGCACAGGAAACATTACTACCGTTGGTATATTAAGTTAGAAGACTATATGCTTTCCATCCTTTCTGTGAAGAACTCATGAATACCAATATAAACCTACAAGGGATGAAGTATCTGCTAAACAAAACTTCACCCACCCCAACCAATTGATTCTTTCATGGATATGCGTGGCCAAGGATACTGAATTTGAAAAACTATGAAATGCAATCCACAGAACAACTTTGATGAGCAAGTGTGCTTAGCTCCATAGAGTAAATCAGCCACTAATCAAAAAAATTTTAGAAAAACGCATAAACTCTTATACTCCCTTGGTTTGACTCCAAGCCTCTCACCATCACCAGCAAAATTTCATGGCTTGACAAATTAATCTACTTGTCAATCAACTAAAGGCAATATAAAGTAAATATGTATAACATCTTATTTGCTTTGTGAGTTAACTTCATTTCAATGATCCATGTTCGATCAATTCAATCAAAAATTACTAGCTCAAAATGTAGATCCCAATTCGCCAAGCACCATGCAAGCTTCTAATGTTGTTAATGATATTGCTAAGGAATCTCTCAAGCCCCAACAATCATACACAGACACTTCTCATTTCTTCCACATGCATCAAAAATAGTCCAATAACCACGTGCATGAGTAAAATTTGTTTCAAATATAATTGCACAAAATGATTATTGTATGAGGTATACTACAAATGTGCAATCAATCATATATACTTCAGCTTAACTACCTAGCATTAACAATAAAAAGATCTTTTTTTCTCCATTCCCATCGCTTAACAACTCCAAATCGTAACATCAATCATTGGAATTGAGTAATATATCAGTGGTACTATCAACAAAGAATAATAGACAATTTCTATATTATGAGTATCTCAAATAAAAAGGTGGGGCCTTAAAGGATATCAAAAGAATTGCCAGGCTTACGAGATCAAGGTCCTCTTTCTCTACAATTACTATATCAGCAATCTGACTTTCGTAACGTCTTCTCAAATATGCCTCAACATCCATTTCCATTTTATCCTACAAAATCAACAGCATCATAGAAGCGGCAATTAAGCAAGATTGACTCCACAAACACGAAAAATTTGCCAAATTAGAAAAAAAAATTACATACCTTCGTGGCCGCATAAAAATATGGCCGGAACTTGTACTTCGACTTAAAAGTAGAACCATCCTGAAACCAAATTTGAATAAAAAAATTTTAAAAAATAAAGAAATTAGTTAGAATTTCCTAAATCAATACTGTTAAACAACAAAAACAAAAGTTAAGCGCAACTCGTTTATTTACCTGACAAACAAA
Source organism: Euryodendron excelsum (assembly GCA_033060915.1). Taxonomy (NCBI): domain Eukaryota; kingdom Viridiplantae; phylum Streptophyta; class Magnoliopsida; order Ericales; family Pentaphylacaceae; genus Euryodendron; species Euryodendron excelsum. Next base: position 20,902,077 of record CM065380.1, on the reverse strand, counting down.
ATAAAGATCAACACAACTGTAGATCTTGTGGGTTTCCTGATCCTCCCACGATGACTGCAAAATTAGAGCACAAAAACTGTGATTTTCCACTTGTAATGAATGGAACTATAGGCAAAATCAAGAGGAAAAGAGAAATGGAATGTGACCGTGAGATTTTGAGAAGTGACTTACGGATGCGAAGGTGAGAAGCCAACCAAGGCGTTTGTCGCCTTCGGAGAAGAGATCGAAGCCGAGCTTGGACTCGAGTTGCTCTTCAGCGGTGAGGATGAGCTTCTGCTTCTTGGAGATTCTTGGATCTCTGCGATCGCCCCCCCGCCTTCTGCCTTCGGCGTTCATCGTTCGAGCTCCACCGGTGCTTTCGCCTCCTGAATGAGGATTTGGGAAGATTTGTTGGAAGAGGGGGAATAGCGGTGCTGAAAGTTTTCCCGCGCTTTGTCTTGGGTAGAACGTTAAATGACAAAAATTTCCCTCAATGTAGGCCGCCAGGAAGGATAATAAATTGGATTTGGGCCATTTGGCTACCCATCTGAAGGTTATGAATAAAATCCCAACCGGGTTTGGGTGTGACCTTGACAAGTACCGAATTGACTAAAATGCTATGTTATATTATTGTAATACATAAATACCCGTTCGTATATATAAAAAATAGAGTATTTTCATATATAAAAAATTATTATTTGCCTCTTATAATGTAGACTAATTGTTATTTTCAAAAAATATGTGAGATTAGAAAAACATTGTTAATGTGCTATATAAATGACTCGACTCAATATGTAACAAATATGAAAAAAAGTGTGAATGAGATGAAAATATTGGGTATAAGTTGTAACGATGGTATCACGTCATCAGGACGTGGTACAACAAGCTAATAATGCGTAGCCATTTGAGCATTTAAAATACTAATCATCTTGTTTTAAACGAAAAATTTTTAAATTTTAAATTTTAAACTCAACATTCTTGATTATTAAAATTTATATGATTATGTGGCTCTAACCTATTAATCCGTTGTACCATGTCAGCATGATGACGTGGTACCATCATTGTATTACATTTTCTCATGAATGAGACATTTCTTATTTAGGTCAGGGTAGAATTTAGACAAACTGTTATATACCTTAATTGAATGTGAGACTGAAGTGAAAGTGCTCCCCCAACCACAAAAAAAAAAGGCTATAAATAACTGAAAAAATTATCCTCATTATCAAAACCGAAACTAGAACTAAAAATAAAGATAGAGCATCATAGGGGGCGTTACATGACAAGATTCCAATTCTATCAAAATCATGGCCCAAAGGGCCTTTTATCTTTCCATATACGCATCAATTTTGGTCGACCACCTCAGACTCTCAGGTATTTTCTTACTATCAAGAAAATTGAAAGAATCGTTTTCATTTGCTACCCGAGTTATCCAAATTTTCCTTTTGTAACTTTTTTTCTTTTCAGAAAAATGCTTACAAGGCCTTCAAAAGAAAGAAAAAAATTAGCAGCACGTATTACTTTTTTTAACGATTTTACCTTTAAGTGTATTTAATGAATCCCGCATTGTAAAACTTAAAGCTGAGTGATAGTAATAAATAACCATGGACATTAGGCAAGTCAAACCAATTTAGGTTGGGCTTATATTATGAAATAATTAAAGCACTGGTTGAAGCTCATAATAGAGCTAAAGCTTTGCATTCTGAAACCCGGCAAAAAAAAGTAAATATTTTCAAGCCTCCCATTGAGCCCAAAAAGTATTCAATAAAAATCTTATATCACATTTTAAAATGAAAAGTTGGTTACTTTAATGGTTTGAGTGCCTTTTTTTCAAATTTAATGTTAAAAGTTTAAATCTGATGAATAGTTTTTTAACAAAATTAATACACAACATTCTTGTAAACCAAGTTCAATTCTATTGTCACTATGATGTAAAAATAAATAAATAAAGCATGCATGCTTGTCCAATTCAACCTTAAGTTTGTACATAAAAAAAATATATCAGCGACTCTATAGTCAGGATAATATCACCTTTTATCATAGCAAAAAATATATAAAATGACAGAAGTGCCCTTCAATATCAATTAGCCTGCTTGATTTGGAGGATATTTTTGTCTATTTATATTCTTTAAGAGGCAAAAGGGTGGTCTACCCAAAAAAATAATGAGCATAATTTTGGTACGCCGTTTTAGTTTTTGTTTTTTAAGCAAAAATGGATGACGAGTGGTTTAATGCACATGGGGAACTACTTCACTTTATACAATTTTTTTTTTTTGGTACAAAAATGTATTTGTAAATAGGTTACTCCACACATACGTCAAATAGTATTGCTACAAAACACCACACAACTACCTCAAGAGACCTCACTGCACTTATGTTAAGGCTAAAACTTAGGTCCTATCGCTTGCTCTGAGCGTTGAATAGTAGGCCTAGTTTTGCATCATCATTGAGCAATAGAACTTGCTAGATTAATGTTGTACATTGTTTTCTAATTATCGTTCTCCTTACAATGTAAATTTTCTTAGATTAACATAGTGCTAAAAAGTTGAATGTAGCAAAAGAAAAAGGCATAGCCCTTCAATTTTTCCCTAATTAAACAATTTTAAATTTCTTAACAAGTATATGAAGGTGAGAAGCTGCCCAGCACAAATTCAAAACATGTAGACATTTTAAGCGATGAAAATGGTGGAGTTGCAAATAATTTTCACAATGGCATGGGGCACCATTTGTGACAGCAAGGATACCATCATAAATACTCGTTGTCGGGTGAATTTTATGTGCGATCGCTGATTCACCGACACTAAAGCATTTTTTGTGACGGTTAAACACCGTCGCAAATACTTATAGGCGACTCCATTCGGCCATCACAAAAAAATTTTAGCGACGGTAAGTAACTATCGCAAAAAGTGAGGCTTTGTATAATCGATAGGTTCCCACTTTTAGTGATAGTGAAATGCCGTTGCTAATACTCTTTTTTTGGAAAAAAAATATTTTCTATATAAATTACAAATAAGTTTTGTAATTTGTTGTTTCACCTGCATAAATGTACATTTAATATAATTCAAATAATAGAATTCACGCATTCATTCACATTCAAATCCTTAAAAAAAAAACTCAAAAAAGTTAATATTCTTTAAACATTTATCCAAAACAAATGGTCTCCCATCAAAATTCATACAACAAATATAAATTCATAGTCTCTGGCAAAATAATGCCCCTAATGCAAAATCCATACAACAAAAGTGAGTTTTTAGGAACCCCATCGACCTATTCTTTGAGAATAACTTGAAAAAAAAAACATAAAATATTAGATATAATAATGAACACAATAAAGATAATTAATAAACACTTATAAAAAAAAAAGATAATTAATAGTATGCATGTATATATATGAGTTTATTAAAATAAAAATGCACTTTACATCAAGAGAATGCCAAGCTACATGTTGGCCGATAGATTCTCCAACAGTTTTAATATTTTGGCAAGATCTTTCTAAGAGAGTGTTAGGTTTCTGGGCATTTTGAACAAAAATTTTATAGAAATTTAGACCCAATGGTTCTCTATCAACTTCTGTCAAAGGATTCATACTAATAAGAAGTCTTTTGGCTAATTCAAGCTTTGAAAGACTAAAACAAAGTAAAGAAACCTTTACTCCTTCCTACAATAATAAGTAGAATGTTTTAAAAATATGAAATGAAAAAACTTATATATTATACAAGTAATAAAATAAAAAATGTTAAAACTCGCAAACTGGGAGTCCGATGACCGTGCTGTTCATTCCCACAAGTCACTCATGCATAGACCTTGTTACGTGTCAATTTTTAAGAACTTACGAGACCATTTGGGGGTTTTAGTATCCCAAAAGCTTGAAAAAATGGTTTTTTAAAAAGTTAATGAAAAAAGGAAGAAAAATAAATCACAACTCTCAAACCAGGAGTTTGGCAATCATGCCGTTTGTTTTTACACGTCACTTGTGCCTAGACCTTACTGCGTGTTGAGTTTGATAGACTTCTGAGGCCGTTTGGGGATTTTAGTATCTAAACGGCTCAAAAAACTTGTTTTGCTAAAAAAAGTTAAGGAAAAAGATATCACAACTCTCACACCGGCAGTTTGGTAACTGTGTTGTTTGTTTCTGCACGTTACTCATGCTTAAACTTTTCTACATGTCAAGTTTGATGGACTTTCAAGGCGGGTTTAGTATCCAAATGGCTCGAAAAACTTGTTTTTCTTAAAAAAGTTAAGGAAAAAGAGAGAAAAGATGTCACAACTTTCACAATGGGAGTCCGACACCTGTGCCTTTTGTTCCCACACGTCACTCATGCCTAGACCTTACTACATATCAAGTTTGACAGACTTCCGAAGTCGTTTGAGAGTTTTAGTACCTAAATGGCATGAAAAACTTGTTTTCTTCAAAACAGTTAAAGCAAAAGAGGGAAAAAAATATGTCACAACTCTCACACTAGGAGTTCGACAACCGTGCCGTTGTTCTTACATGTCACTCGTGCCAAGACCTTGCTGCGTGTTAAGTTTAACAGACTTTCGAGACCGTTTGAGGGTTTTAGTATCTAAATTATTAGCCCAAAGATGCAACCCAGGAGAGGGTGAATTGGGTTTTTCAAAATAAATCATAAAGTAATACAATCAAAATCAAGTTATGCAATGGATTAGTGAATCAAGGTGTGTGTGTGTAGACCAATAGTACAATAGTAAGAAACAAAAAGCAAGCAAAAAATAGAGTACAAGAAGAACATCAAGATTTACCGAGATTCAATCACAACGTGTGACCTACGTCTTCACTCTCAAGACCCCCTTGAAAGCTCTTCCACTATACAAAGAAAGATTACATAGCATGTGTTAGCTTTTCCAAATTCCTAGCTCACTTTTTAAAGGAGCTCTTCCCAAGCACTAATCCTTCCAAGTGATTTTTTCCAAACTTCAATCAAATTTACAAGTGTTTTTCCAAGGACACTCAGCCTTACAAATGCAATGAATAAGGATTACACAAAGTATAACTCTCTTAAAGAGTAGATATGAAAATAGGAGATCAGTAAATGCCCCAAATTCCCAGTAAAGAGAATGTTTCTAAATTGGTTCAGGAATTTCAATTCTCAATCACATGTATAGCACTTGAATCTCTTGCATTATTTTGTATAAATGATGTGAAGGTTTTGGTTTTATAGTCTTGTATTTATTATAGACGTTTGAGGTGATTAGAGGTGCATTTAATGTAAGATCAGTCAAGCAGAACGTTTAAAAATATAGTTGTTACAGGTAATGTGTTGACTCCTTTTTTGCATATGTTGACCTTTTTTGTTCTGTCTCCAGCTTCTCAGCAATCTGCTTCAATGTGTCAGCCCATTCAGGCAATGTGTCGACCCTTTGTGTTCTTCAGCAGATGTCATCAAAACTTTGTTGCAATATGTCAATCCTTTTGAAATGAGAAGTCGACTCTTCTTGGACCTTCACCAAGTCTTCTAATCTGGACCAATGTATCAACCCTTTTTCTAAAGGGGTCGACCTTTTTCTCTTTGGCAGATTCCAATTCAACTCACTGTCTTAATATGTCAACTCTTCTGAAGCATGTGTCGACCCTTTTACTTAGAAACTATAACTTTGCAAGACTTCTTCAATTCCTTACAGAACTTCAAGCTCTTCAAGGATCATCAACTTGGAACTTCTAACGCTTGAAAAGTTTTCTTCAAGCATGTGTATCTTCAAGAACATTTCTAATATTCATTCTTCAAAGTCTTCATCAAATCTCCAATGGGACTTGTGATCTTGATTTTCCTTGATTCTTGACTTCTTTGAGCACCTTCAATCTCTTCATATTTCCAAATTTTCATCAAATCCTCATGAAAGCTTCCAAGACTTGTGAGATGCTTTTCTATTCTTCATTCCTTCTTGATAAGCTTCAACACATAACTAATGTAATGTACGCCAAGTGTCAAGCTTTAATTCATTTAAAAGTAAAGCAAATCTGCACACTATTTAGAATCATTAGACAATTTAACATATAGTTTTGTGATCATCAAAATCAAGGCATAAAGTCAACACCAAAGTCCCGAAAAACTTATTTTCTTCAAAAAAGTTAAGTACAAAGAGAGGAAAAAGATGTCACTTCTCTCATAGTAGGAGTCCGGTGACTATGCCCAGGATACGGTAATCTATTAACACCCAAGTGCAAGTACGGCGAAGCAGTAAATAAAATCCAATAAGACTAGAGTTGATTCATAGGGAACAGTTATCAAAACATATAAAGTTAGGTGCTAAAATTCACCCACAGTAAAATATTATATGCCAACTAAGCCATGCTAGACACTGTAGTGCTACAATGGTTTCAGTTTGAACTTGAGCCAACATGTTTGAATTTTACCTTGAAAAGTACCGATGAGAATTGAAAAATTATTGTAAAAAATGGTAACCAAAGAAAAATAGTTTAATTTGTGAAGATTGATGCTTGTAGAATGAGACTTTGATTAAACTAAATTAAATAGTTTTGGATCTAATTGATCCGATTACTTGATTCACTCAAAATTCCAACAGAGATTTTGTAACTCAAATCATTGACTTCGTCTTGAGCCTTTAATTCGGAAGATTAAGCTATTAGAACAAAAATTCAACAGTAATTAAATCTAGAATAATAAAATTAAAGACAGAGATTCATACCATCCATTTGTACAATAACTATACTAAACTAAGATTTGTGCATAGAAATTACAAAATTTAGTCAAGAATCTAAGTTATCTCAAGATCTAGAATGTAAATACCAAGAATTGAAAGATTTTAAAGATAGAACAATGGAGACTCAATTACCTCTGCTAATATTCCAAGATGCTCCGATGACCGTCACAATTGGCTTTAAGAATAAAACTAGTTACTCATGATAATAAAAAAACATGGCTTGAAAAATAATTTCATAAATAAAAAGATTTGTTGGAGCAAAATAACGACAAAGAAAAGACTAACAGGAAAAATTAATTAACTGAAAAGTGATAAACAAACTAACTGGAAATTTACCCATAAGAAAGGAAACAATTGGATGGAGCTCTTTGTCGAAGCTCTTTCCTCTCTGCCCTCTTCTCCTCCCTCTGCTCTCCCTTTTATAGCCAAAGATGAGAAGCTTTCTTTATTTTTTTTATTCTTCTTTATTCTTTTCATTGTCTTGTGTCCCACAATCAACGGTGGTCATTGTCTACTTGTGTCCCACCATCAATAATGGCCAAATGACCAATTGGCCTTGTCTACCATTTTCTTTTGATTGCAACAATTCATTTCAATGAATCATTACTTTGCACACCTGCGCATACACACACACACACACACACACATATATATATTATAATAAGATATAATAATATATATAAAGTAAAAGAAATATGAATATATATATATATAATATAATATACACACCAACTCATAAGATAATGTATATCATCTTACTTTATTTTGCTTGGTTTTATCTTCAAATATGTTCAAGACGCGTAAAACGTGAAAAATACTACATTAATACAAAAATGATAAATACCACACAAATAATAACTAACATTAGCATGCACTTAGGGACTCCAATTGTACTTTTTAGAGTGCAATCATCCGGCAATTGTCCCTTTTATTTCCACACATCCCTTGTGCCTAGACCTTGCTACGTGTCAAGTTTGACGGATTTCTGAGACCGTTTGGGGGTTTTAGTACATAAACGACATGAAAAACTTATTTTCTTCAAAAAAGTTAAGAAAAAAGAGAGGAAAAATATGTCACAACTCTCATACTGGGAGTCCGGCAATCGTGTCATTTATTCCTAGACATCACTCGTACCTAGACCTTATTATGTGTTAAGTTTGACAGACTTTCGAGACTATTTGGGGGGTTTTAGTATCCAAATGGCTAGAAAAACTTATTTTTCTAAAAAAAGTCAAGGAAAAAATACAAAAAAATGGTGTAACATCATAAAGATACTATAAGGATACCTGCTCTGGAAGTGGGGGCAATGAAGTCAAATGAGGCAATGAAGCTGAACGAGATGGTATAGTGCCATCCCCTATAGACTCATGCCGTACTTGGTGCTCAATAGATGTATCCGGAACCTAAACATTACGGTAAATTATATTACATACTTGGTCAAGTATATAATGCAATATTAAAAACATTATATATACATATTGTTAATTTAAGGAATTAATCAATTGTATGATGACTTGTTAGGTGGCATCTATAGATAAGAGACCAACCTTCATCAATTGCATGGTGACTTTTTACGTGATCTCTTCTCTCAGCTCCTCTTGCAGCTCATCACTTAAATCCTCTTTCATTGTCATTGTAATATGTCGCGTGATCTCTTTCACCATAGCAGGCTCCGTCTAAGGCTGTGATGGACCAACATGTTTCCCATAAACAACAGCTCGTGATATTCTAGTACTGTATGTGCGGCAGTAGCCATGTCCATCATCCTCAAACACTTAGTGGAATACTTTGTCTAGAGCATCATCCGACCGTTGGTCCTCAAACACCTTTTTTAAAAGTCGGTTTTGTTCAGCGTACACTTTCAAACCATAAATTAATTGACAATGTAATATATATATATATATATATATATATATATATATGGATCCTAAGATTTCAATAAGTATTGCTTACAACAAAGGGAGCCACATCTGGGTCATTTTCTCTGCGAGTCCTCAAGTATACACTCATCTTGTCTATTTGGTCCCCAATTGTCTCCATCTAATTTACATATGTACCTCATGACACATTGATTAAGATTGTCGTGCTTATTCCTGAACAACATACAACTGTCAAGACATGCATCCAAGTAATATAAGTGAAGTCAAGATCTTCAGTTATCTTTTGAGCTTTATAGTAATTTATTGAAAGTTGCACACCCTCAGAGAAAGCCTCACTTAATAACTCAAGTAACATATTTGTGGACTTGTCCGTCCAATGATTGGGCACCCTTAGATGCAATAATCGAATAATGAATGACAATTTACTAAATTTCTTACGTTCCAGATACAATTCACTCTGTGCATCTTCTAAAAGCTTGAAATAGTTAATAGTTTCTTCATTCGCTTCTATCTGGCCCTCATCATTCTCAAAACTTGTATTTACATGTGGAATAACATCATATATCCTTCTGACCATGTCATCCCTAAAGTCTACATCCCCCTACATTTCATCTTCTCTATTAGGGTGACTAGAACTAGAAGGATATGGTTCCCTATGATTAGTCCATATCTTATATTTCCTTAACATCGCCCTGCTGAGAAGATGTTCACGCACAATTACTACTAGCAAATAATAGTGATTCCTACATGCCCTACAAGGACAATAGATCATTGAATTTGCACTCTTACCAGTGTATGCAAACATAAGAAATTGATCAATTCCATTCACATATTTTCTCGACAACCTATTACCAGAATCAATCCAACTCATATCCATCTTTCTGTACATGTCAACGTAAACATTAATTACTTAGACATTGCAAGTCAATATCAATCATACATGTTCATGCAATGTGAAACCTATCTATTCAACTCCTCTTTAATAGGTAGGTGGTCATATCTCATTCAGAAATGCATAATCTGTATCGCATATAGTAGCTTAAACCGCTCCGTCCGTCTTTAAAAAAAATCTGGCAGCATCTCCCCACAACTCTCTAAGTACATGACGTAAACGAAGTGTATTGCTATAGACCATATCTCGTATGTACCTAGAGAACAACAAAGTTTGCTACACATAATCTCCATAAAAGAAGAACAATTTAAAGCGTTGAGCCATTGACTACCACATAGATTTATGCATTCCTAAATTGTTTGAAACTGGACAATTTAAGAATTGTCTCATCACAGTTGAAGTCACAAAATCCGATGAGGATTCTTGAAGTGGTCTAAGATTATATGCTTATATTTTAATTAACTCATGACTGCACGAGTTAATTGATATATATATATATATATATATATGTATGAACACAACATATGCAAGATCAATTTAAAAATTACACAATAAATATATTCTTTTCATTTCCGTCTACAAATCTATGATTCACACATAACATTATAGTTGAATTTTTCTACACAAGCTTGCTAATACGGCTCAAAATCAATACAAAACTAATTATGTTATGGGATTCCTATTGGGTATAGAACTTGTCCAAATAAACTTAGCTTGTTTTTCACTACCAATGACCCGTGCCTACAACACTCCATCTAACTTTGATAATTTTAGATCAAAATTTAAAATAAAAAAATAATTACAATCATAGAATTATAGGAAAAACCAATTTGAGCCATTTTAACCATTTCTCTCTCTCTCTCTCTTCTCTAGAATTCTCAATTTCCTTTTTAAATTTGTAAGTAAAAATTAATCTATTTTTTTTTGTTTTGTTCTAAAAAATTAAGCGCAATGTTTTAAAGAGCACACATCAGTCTACAATTCAACATGAATTGTTACCCATTTCCACTAATACTAAATTAAAAAATGGAAAACTTAGCCTGAAAAAGTATTTCTATTCAAGTATAAATCTAGTTTTTCATACCAACTTCAAAGCAAATTTGCAAATGATCCACGGTTAATGCTTGTTTGCATCTTTCGTGCACATTGCTAGTCAGAAATTGTACAATGGATGATTGGATATCAACATTTTTCATTTTTCTTTGAGATTGTAAAGAATCTAGTACTTTAATATATCAATTCAAAGGGAAAAGAAAAAAAGATGTCTGCTTCACTTTCAGTGAACAATAGTTTTACATAGTTAAATTTATAGTGTTTCACATGGTAATCACCCCCAAATAAAGTATGCATTTTTGCAACTACTAGTTTTACGAGTATTAGAAACATTAATCTGTTGCTTATGGTTTTTAGGCTCCGCTAGACAAAGGTGGAGAGAGTATTCGAGTACATGGAATTTGTGCGGTCTTGAGAAGTAAAATTCAACTGTCTCATCATCCCCTTCAATACCGAACCCTCCATACCATACAAAATAACCAAAAATAAAAAAAAGCAACGCAAACCTGGAATCCAAGAATTACCAAAAGACTTTCTTTGCTTTGGAGGGTATGAGAGAGAGAGAGAGAGAGAGAGAGAGAGAGAGAAGCTTACCAGAAGCGAGGCCGGAGACTGAGCTAGGACTCACTAAATAGATTTGGGGGTAAATAGATTCAAGGCTAGGAGAGGGAAAGAGAAGCAAAAAGGGAGAAAATTAATTTGAGAACAAAACTACGCTGTTTAGAATCAAAATGACGTCGTTTCACTAAATGCATTTGCGATGACGTCTTACCGTTGCAAATAAGGAGTCGTAAAATAAAGGGATGCATTTAACAGCTCAAAATGACATCGTTTTTGGACGTTTTTAGCTATAGCTTTGTTGTTGATGCGAATAATAGGCTTTTATGATGACATTTCAGCCATCTTAGAAGAATCCATCACAAAGAGTGATTTTTCTAGTAGTGGGCTATGTAAGTCAACCCTAGAATTTCTACTAGTTTTCACATTCCAGAAATCATATTTCTATACAAGTAAAAATATTGGGTCCCTAGTAGGATTCCCACAACCCGACCTAAACACATGTACAAATTTTATAATTGTATGAGCCTACAAAATACAAGACACCCCCCCTCCCCCCAATATTTTCACCTAAAAGATACTCTCCACTTTTTTTCTTCTTTTTTTTTTAGGTGGGGGGGGGGGGGGTGGGAAGGTGTAATCATTTCATTTTCTCATGAAGAAGCTTTATGCACCTATTGAAATATGAATCATATGGCTAAGAGATTGTGAATATATATTATGGTTTACACTATTGAAACAAAAAATAAAATGCAAAAAGAGATTCAAATGTCACTGTCAACCAAAAAAATTGAATTTATTTTAGCTACACGACTTCTCTTTAAAAGAGCTTATTTTCTTTCCTTTTTTTCCTCTTAAATCACAGACGGGTTGCCTAGTTTCTTATGAAACAACTTTATGTACCTACTGAAATATGAATTGAATGACTAAGATTAAGGGACCATGAATATTGAATATTGTGTTGTTATAATAAAAATAATACAAAAATTAATTTGTTCATCACCTTTGGCCATCAGATTAATTAGATTTAGCAGTATCTAACATACAATAATTATGTTGATCTCATTCATAGGTTGCTATATATATATATATATATTAATTGTTAATATGAAATGTTGAATAAACATATCTTTGCTATAAGTATGTACTTAAAATAGAACATCGGAAATAGTAAAATATAGTGAATTAACAATTAACTAGACATATTTAATTTCCTTGTAAAATCATATCCGAAAACAAGAAAGACTAAATTTTACCTCCATAATGTGACAGAGTTTGTGCCATAGTGTGTTGTATTCCTCTTTCACTTTCTCCATACTTGTCAGGCACCTAGAAGAAAATCGCATGCCTCAAAAAAGAAACACACAACATATAGAAATGGTGTCCAACTTAAATTACATAAGGATCAAAAGGAGAAAGTTTGAAGAGGAATGTATATGAGGAAACAATGAAAAACATTGCATATATGTTGTGATTAGACCATTTTGCATGGTACCTAAATCTGGTTTTTTAGTACACCAATGGAAAATGTTCCCCTCATGGAATTTAGTTATTTGTGGCTAAATGAAACATTAATTCCGAGACTCTTCAAATGCAAGTGAGGTCCTAGTATATACCTTTTAAAAGAGATTATACTTATACATAAGGTGAGTTTTAAAGTATAAGATGCAATATGTAAGAAGCATTAAAAGCAAATAGCCAAACTATGGCCTCTGGAACTATTTTAGGAATTATTACTCTAATATGACATTAAAATGTTTCACATTTATCTTGCATTAAAATTGGTTTGTATTGATTCTCGTGGTCCTTTTTTTTTTGCTTCCAAAATATTTCTTTCCTTAATTACATAACAAAGGTCTTCTTTGATACGACGAGAATGCAGATATTTTCATAATAGAATTGTATACTATATATTCTGTAGGATATCTATATGCATCTTTTAACGGACTTGAAAGATATTTGGAGAGAATGATCAACAAAGATCTCATACATAAGGAATAGTGACTTGAAATGAGTAATCTCACTAGTTTACAATTTATTGTGTTAACCTACCGACAATCTAGATAAGCAAGATGAATAATGCAAGGATGCTAACTAGATAGCAGAAAATAAATTATCACTCACATGCTATATGTGTGCAGCAAAATGACAAAAGAACTACTGTAATAGGAAGAAACAAATTAACATTTTGGTGATTCATATAAGACCTCTCCTTAGCTCTCTTTACCGAAATCCTCAATGGCTAGACGAGGGTCATTACATGCATGGGATAACTTATGACTACCAAGCCTAAAACTCAAAATGTAGCAAAATGGATTAAGATTCAATTCATTACAATTAAAAGGATCATGGGATGGATGAAGATGGACAATATTGCAGTGTTAATCATGTAGGTGATACAAACTATGTATCAATACAACACATGTAAATCGTATTTTGGGTAACAAGACTCCAATCCTACCGAATGTCTCCTCTATATGCATGTTGTTTCGAATGGTCAATATATGACAAGCATTCCGAAAAAAGTGTCAATTTGTATTGTCATGCGAGAGATACAAAACATATGTTATTGTATTTTAGAGAACAAGATTCCAATCCCATAGTACCAATTAGTTGGTCTATATTGACTTTGTTTCGGATGGCCAAAACACGATAAGCATTCCTGAAAAAGTATCAATTTGTCGTACTCGCTAGGTAATAATTTTTGTTAATTTGTTTTGCAAGTTGCATGTACCTTCGCTTCTTAATTTAAAACTAGCATGTGGATTTCACGATATACGCTATGCAGTTACCTTTTTTCGATGGATCAAGGCTTGTGAGTTTTTCTATTTCCTCATAGCTCATAGTTATAATTAAACCATAACTAACTTAATTTCTTTTTGTGTTGTTGTATCCATTTTTGTTTTGTTGAGATTTTATCTTAAAACGTTGTTTTACTTATTTTTCTAATAGCTTGCAACATAATAAATTTAGAATTTTTAGGTAAGAAGACCAACAACAAAGATGAAGACATTTAGTGTTAATCTACACATATCATAAATTGTTTATAATTAACAAATTAAATAATCCATCACATCTATTCTTTCCCAATTTGCATATTGAATGAAATACTTGTAAAACAATTCTTATTTGTAGCAACATATTGCATACATATCAAATTTACTTCAACAACAGCAGAAGAACAAATAGTTGATTTTACAAAATATAATACATTCCAATTACATTGCTTTACAAAGAAATTAATTAGGGATATGACTTAAACATTACCATGAACTCCTTGCTTTGAGCAAATCAACAAATCTAAGCACAAAATCGAAACTAAAGCACCATAATAGAGATTTAGGTTTGGGAATTACAAATGGTTGGCGAGTTTGTCTTGGAGTTCTTCAGCATTGATCCAGAACATCATGATGGAATGGCAAACATACATCGGGCGATCATTAGATTGTTTTGCTTTTTCCATGTTGAATCGGAAATCCAATATGTCCTACGAGAATACAAAGTTAGAGAAGTTAGAGAATCTTAAGCCCTCTCTACCTGAAAGGTTTGTTAGTTTACCCAACATAGGACCTTGTTACTCTTATACAATAGTAACATGTACCAGATTCATCTATAGTTTAAGCTATTAGACAATGGTGTAATTTATTTCAACAGTGTTTGTAGAACATAATTAAAACTACGATAGAAGAATCATAAGCCTATCCTAAGATACAATCAATAGTGAATAATTATCTGTTTGGTTCCCAAGAAAATGTATGGATAGAAAAAAAATATAGATCACAACTATTGAAACTATCTTGATCCAACTACAACCACTTGACCTTACATATTTGTTCCCCCTAACTCTCTCTTCCATTTTTCTATTTGTGTGCATCATAACAACAAAACCATGGGATTAATGAACTCGCACTAAACGTGTGCTTGAGATGATCCCAAGTGAAGGATGACGGAGTAGTATAACTCGGAGTACGAGATTGTCCCACGAGGAGCTATGTGCACAGGACTGAAAGAACTAAAATAGGCCTAATCCTAACAAAATGCTTCTAAAAAGAAAATAAAATTATGATTGTTTTGGAAATGGTTTGATTATCTAAACTAGCTAACAAGTGATCGCTCTCGATTAATGCTTGGGAAGCTCCACAAGGAGACAGAGGCAGTGCGATACAAACTTGGTGAGACCAAGGTCAATTCTTGAGGAAGGGATGAGAGTTCATTGACGTAGCCTACAATTAACACAAAGTGAGTCTTTGGGGCCACTGAGTTGGCAAAATTCTAAAAGTAAATAAAACTTAATTGTGATGATGGATTCCTAAATTATCCAAGTTAAATTAATTGATATTGTAAAAATATGAGAAAAGGGCTTGGCAAGGTTGATTCGGTTTGAGGGTTGAAGTAAATTAAGATAGTCTTACTTAATAGGGCACCTGATTCATCAATTTGAAGAGTGTTTTAATAGATAATTCTAATCAGCCATACCAGGGTTCTAAATCTTTCTTGTCCCAGTTTAGGGCTTGTCAATAGGATGGAAATGAATCTTAATAAGGACTAATTGTTTCAAAGTTACTCAAAGGAATTTGTAATCAATTAAAATCCACTAATTTTACCATTGACCTAGGTCAAATACATCCCTGCTCCACCACAGTCTATATATTTTCCCTAGGTCTAATCAAAATTAATGTTTTCTTGGATAACCTTGGTTAGCGATGAATTCTTGATTTAAGATTCCAAGATCATGAACATGAGGCTATCTTTAATTTCCCTGTACTCGAAAACCTTCTTAACCCATGCCAAGAATAAGTTTAGCTATTACAAAGCATATTCAAAATTACAAAGCATAAATTAATCCTAATGTTATTCATAAGCAAGATGAATAAAATTCAAGAAGTAATTCAAAAGAGTCAAGAAATCTTCTCTAAATTATAAAAAAACAAGCAATCTTGATGAGTCTTCCTCCAAAAATGTAGTCCAGATGTGATCTTTTTTCTTCTAACAAGAGTTCTCTCCTATCCTAACTCCTAACTATCCTCCTTATTCTAATTAAGACTCATATTTATTCAAATAACTTAATTCAGATACGGCAGAGTCTGATTTTTCGTCAGGCCATTCGAAAGGGCGTCCGAATGGGCATTCGGATGAGTTTGGTCTAGTCATCCGCTAGGGCATTCGAACGGGTAGGTTGTTTGCAAAGCTGTCTGAACGGGTGTCCCCATCCGTTCGAAAGGTCGTCTGAACGGGCAGAGAGCTTTTCGTTTCTAGATTCTTTTCCCCTATTTTGCTATTTTGCTCCTTTTTCCTTCCAGCTCATCCCAAAAACCTGCAAATGCAATAAAACCTCAGTGGCACAATTTAGAGGTAATTATAATAGTTATGTCTTTAAATTAGGGTCAACATAGAAAGAAAGATAGGTTATTATATGTAATTCTAAAGTGCAATCACACCCCCCAGCTTAACCTTTGCTAGCCCCTAGAAAAGCAATTCAAGAGAACCTCAATTCTAGCAAATTGCGTAGTAATTATAAGCAATTAACATGCCACCTCCAATTTACCAATCTCACCTTTTCCAAGTATACTAGTATCTAAACATAATAGTGCAAATGTATTAGAATTACGTCATAACTTGTTGATTTCATATACAAGTACAACTCACAATTCAATTAAATGTCGTCCAAATAAGTGTACTATACAGCTTTGATTTCAACACCTTATCAGGAATTCACTCACAAGAATAGAACACACATGGTTTCTCTCTCAAGTTATGCTTACAAAGAGTAATCGTGATGATCAAATGAGCATAACTTACAGACGAAAAACGCAACAGATATACGGAGTGAATTGGCATAGCTCTATGGAAAGTATTCAATTGCATTAAACATTCAGAATATCAACATAAACTCTACATTTTCAAACTGAAACTACACACACTCTAGTCACTTAGGACTTGTTCGGGTCATAAAGTACTGAGATAGAGACTGCGTCAATGAAACTGTCTAGATACTAAGATGTATAATATTTATGGCTTCCAGACATACTTATCAGTTCTTATTCTCTTTTCTTGCTTTTCCTTTTCATCTCAACCCTTCTTAGCTTTTCAAATTTTTTTTACCTTTTTTTTTTCTCTTTTTTTCTTTCGAGACAACTTCTTTGTTGAAGTCTTTTCTTCCCTTTTTTGCTGTCCCCATACTAAAGAATTTTGGCCTTTTCTCTTACACAAGCCATACTCTTCACATGCTAATGACCTTACACGTAACAAGGTTAGCACTTATATTTATCTATAACTTTACAAGGGTTACAAAAAAGAGCATATACCAGACGAACTTAGTGGCTCAAGGTTACAATGACAGCCTAAGGTCATACCTAGAAGCGTACAGTATTAAGTTTTCCTAAGAGTTTCATGCATTTATATTCCTTCCGTTTAAACAATTGAACTCAAAGCAATAGTTAATAGAGGTATTGAAAGGATATACGCAAAAAGGATATAAAGAAGTTAATGTAAAACTCTCTAGCAAAGTAAGGCTCAATCCTAACCGGGCAATAATCTCCACTGTCTTTAGATACACTATTTAGAATTCAAGTAATAGAAATCACTTATTGAACTAGTACATTCAAGTAATCAACCTATTTAGCAATTTCTCAACATGTGCTAAATTATGTAAAAACATAGTATCTCAGAAACAGTAAAGAAGGACTTATTGCAAATCACAAGTATAAACTGCTAACTATCACTCATATTCACTTCAGCATAGACATCCTTTATCTATTCTAAATATGAAAGCAAACAAAATATTTTACTTACAGACCATTTATCGTTACCCTAAAAGATGAGTCTTGTGTGCTAGTAATCCTGCCAATCTCTGGGCAATCACACAACAAAACAAATAGCGCAAGGGAGCGGACTAGCTCCTCCATAGTCAAACATACATGACCAAGATATATGCATAAGATCGAAGATAAAGAAGTAGAATAGCTCCTCCACAATTAAAGCAAACATCTATGTATGTAAATATCTAAGTATGATGTCCATAAACATAAAAGGAACCATCCCTGCTTAGGCTTCGGACTGCCACACTGTGACGAACAATTCGAGCCCTAATCAAAATATCATCCAAAAACTATATACCAACATCCACTAACAAAAGAGAGTTTCAGATTATAAAAATTTAAACGAAAAGTAAACCGATCTAAACTCTCAGAATCTCTCTCTCACTCATCCATTTCAGGCTGCCACACTATATGTTGAATCTCCCTATGAAGTTGCTCCATGGCCTAGGTGTGCTGTTTCTGCTCCTTCTCAATGCGGTCGAAGCGTCCCGCAACCTCCTTCATAAATTCCCCAAAGGCTTTAGTATGTGCCTCCAGCAGATCAGAGTGATGCTTTTGAGTTAACACCTGTAACTCAAGCATCCCAATGATCTTATCCAGAGAAACTTGCTCTATCGGATCATCCATTCCCATGGCCAGTGCCTCCAAATCTATGCGAGCTGCTCTACTACTCTCACATGCTTAATCATCATCACTCCTTCTCTATCTCTTACCATGACTCTTATATTGTCCCTCAGATCTTTTGAGAGAAGAAAGACCAATGGAAGCTTTTGTGGTGAGGAATGGTGGGGGTTGTACCTTGGCCTCCTTAATGAGATGGGTCAACATGCATACAAAGGAATGCTATCCCTCGGACATTGGTTGTTGGCATCATTGGTTGTTGGCATCATGATAGAGTTGGAGGAACATACACCTAGGGAGATCAATCACCTTCTTCTTCTCTATAGCCCATATCAATTGGGCTCTCGGGAGACTCAATGGGGCTTTTCGAGCTAGGGGTAAAAGATTATGGAGAGTGAATTAGAAAAGGGGCATGTGTCTTAGTTTCATAAGCTTTTTTTCCATTTCAGGTTTCCCCTCTACCCACTGTTGGTTGTTGGCCAAAATCTCGCTAGACAACTCTTGGAGAGACGGGTTCCCCACCCCATGATATAATTCGAGATTTGGCTCACACTTAATCCTATAGAACTTACAAAATGACTTAGGGGTGATCTCTATGGTCTTTCCCCTCACCCAAGACATAATTTTTTCTAACCCTTTGTTTTTGCGAGTTAAAGAGATATTGGCCATGAGTTCGGCGCAAAGAGTGAGAACATAGGTTCCATCAGTTTTAGATACTTGGGTTCACCCCCTCCTTTCGAACTCTTGTTCCCAACCGAACCTGCCCCTAAAACTAAACAATTTTATTTTTCTCTATATGGCGGCTGCCTTTCCCGCCCAGTATTTCCTAAAGTTTGTGTAGGCTTAACTGGTTTTGAAAATCTCAGGGTCAAAGTTATTGGGATCAAACTTGCTGGGGTCATCCTCAACTTGGGGTTTAGTGGGTTGGGGGTCACTTTGTTGGTTCCCCTTCCCTTTGTTGGTTTTGGGTGCCATTGGTCAAACTCACAAGCAAACGATCTTTGTGCAATATAAGAGATGTAGAGAAGAAAAATCACAACACCACAACACAAACCAATAACGATCACATGGATAACGGTAGAGTATTAGGTGTGTGTTTGTATCCCTAAATAAACCCGAATTGAGAGAAACAAGAGGTTGCAATGGTTACTTACGAGAGAAACAAGGTGGGAAGTTGAAGAGGCACACCATTTCAAACTGCCAGGACTTTGTCGCTCATCTGAACACCTCTGCTCTCTCTCACTCGGCACGTGCAAATTGTGTGATTGAGAGAAAAAACAAAGTCCAGGTTTTATATGCGGCGGGGGGTCGTTCGGATGGCCTTGCGGATAGCCTCGTGAACGGCCCCAAAAGAGCACCGTTCTACTTAAAATGCCCTGTCCGGACGAGCTTGTGGACGGGGTAGTCTGTTCGATACCCTGTTTGAACGAGCAGAATGCTATGGAACTCCTATCCTCAAAATTTTCTAAGTGTTACCCCCGTTTGCAAGCCCGTTCGAATGGGTAATGGGCTGTGCAATTCCAAACTAAATAATTGTCTAAGTGTTTGGGCCGTTCAATTGCCCATTCGAACAGGCAGAGGAGTGTCCAATTTTTCAACCTAAAATGTTTTCTAAGTGTTAACCCCATTTGCAACCCTGTTTGAATGGGAGGAGGGGTGTTGCCAAAAGTTTCAAATTTTTTTCTAAGTGTCAATCTTATTCACAGGGCCATTCAAATGGCCAGTGACCAACCCAATTTTCCATTCTCAATTTTTCTAAGGCAAGTACCCGTCTGATAAGGCATTCGGACAGGCAGAGGCTCAAAATTTTCTGCATTTGAAATTGTTTCTAAGTATGGCGCCCCTCTTGCTAAAAACTAAGTGTGGCCACTCCCCTATCACAGTAAAGAGAAAGATTACAATCAAATCATGTCTAAACAGGGACGACTGAAACAACGAAAGAGTGAAAAAAATGAAGAAAACAAAAAATCAATCCTCCTAACCCCTCCCCCCAACTTGAATTGGCCATTGTTCTCAATGGACAACCTTTCCAGGAGAGGAAAGAGAGGAACCTTATGACACTAACAAAACACAAAACACAACAAAACAAAACAAAGCAACATTAAACAAAACAAAACTAAATTAACAGTAATAGGACCATAACTCATGCACATAGTGGCGGGTCATCAAGATCCTAAGTCTCAATCTCCGCCACAAAGTTCTTTAAATACGGTTTAAGCTGATGACCATTCATTGTAAAAGCATTCCCATTCATGGGATTCTCAATTTCTATCACATCATGAGGATGAATGATTTTATGAGGTAAGGTCCAGTCCATTTACTTCATGACTTACAGGGCAATGCGTTGGTTATAAAGAACCTTTATCTTAGCCTTAGAAATTGGCGTGTTCTCATATGCATCATTCCTGAGTTCTTCCAACTCCACGAGTTGGAGTTTTCGGTGGTGGCCAGACTTGTCGGGGTTCACGTGCATTTGACGAATGGTCCAATAGGCCTTATACTGAACCTCAACTGGAAGATGGCAAGCTTTGCCATACACTAAGCGATAAGGAGACATCCTGAGTTAGGTCTTATAGGCCATCCTATATGCCCACGGCGCATGTCCTAAACGTAAGGACCAATCTTTGCGGTCGGGATTTACTATTTTCTCAAGAATTTGCTTGATTTTCCTATTTGTTAGCTCTATCTGGCCACTAGTTTGTGGATGGTAAGGTATGCCTACTTTGTGTATGACCCCATATCAATGCATGAGAACCCCTACGAGCCTGTTATAGAAATGAGAGCTGCCATCACTAATAATGGCACGGGGCATACCAAATCTTGAAAATATATTTTATTTTAAAAACTTGACCACCATTTGGTGATCATTGGTTCGAGAGGCTACAACCTCCCCCTACTTGGACACATAATCGATGCCAACTAGAATGAATAGATATCCATAAGAGCTTGGGAAAGAACCCATGAAATCAATGCCCCAAAAGTCAAATATTTTAATAATAGTGATAGGGTGAAGGGGCATCATATTCCTATGGGTCAAAGCTCTTAATCTTTGACATCTATCACATGCATGATAGTAAGTATGGACATCACGGAACATTGTAAGCCAATAAAATCCACATTACAAAATCTTTTCTGTGGTTTTCTTTGCAGAGAAATGGCCTCCACATGCACATGAATAACAAAATGACATAATGGACTGAAACTCGTCATCAGGCACACATCGACGAATAACTTGATCCCCGTAATACTTATACAGATATGGTTCATCCCATATGAACACTCTCATATACCGCAAAAATTTCTTTTTGTCTATGGACAACCAATGCGAAATAATCAAACCCGTAGCCAAATAATTGGCTATATCAGCAAACCAAGGTGTGCTAATGTGAGAGACAGAGTGAATGGAGAGAATCTTCTCATCCGGAGAATGCTTAGAAATGGGAGAGGAATCTAAATCTCGCCCCTTAATGGGAAGTCTAGACAAATGATCGGCTACCACATTTTCTACCCTCTTTTTATCCCAGATTTCAATATGGAATTCCTGGAGGAGTAGGATCCAACAAATAAGGCGTAGCTTAGCCTCTTGCTTGGTAAGCAAGTACTTAAGTGCGGCATGGTCTGTGTAGACAATAACATGTGAGCTGACTAAGTAAAATCTAAATTAGTCTAGGGCAAAGAAAACAGCGAGAAGTTTCTTCTCAGTGGTAGGGTAGTTCATCCGTACCTCATTCAGGGTCTTACTCACATAATATATAGACCCATTCACGAAGTTACTCTCATCACACATAAGCTCGAATGGCAAGGACCAATCCGGAGCTTACATGATGGGGGCCATGGTCAACAGCCCCTTGAGCTTCTCGAAAGCTTCCTGGCATGCAAATGTCCACTCAAAAGGAACATCATTAGATAATAAATGGCACATAGGATGTGAGATGGCACTAAACCCTAGAATGATCGTCTATAAAAACCGGTATGGCCTAAGAATGAACGGATCTCTTTCACTGTAGTACGAGGAGGAAAGTTTTGAATAAGATTAATCTTCAATTTGTCAACCTCTATCCACTTACTGGAAACTATGTGTCCTAACACTATCCCTTGTGTCACTATAAAGTGACACTTCTCCCAATTAAAAACCAGATGGCTCTTCTCACATCTTTTCAAAACTTTTTCTGGATTTTCTAGGCACTGATCATATGTATCCCTATAGACAAAGAAATCATCCATGAAGACCTCCAAGATACGCTCAACCATGTCGCTAAATATACTCATCATGCACATTTGGAATGTGCCTGGTTTATTGTACAGGCCAAAGGGCATTCGTCTATATGCATATGTGCCAAACGAACATGTGAAGGTCATCTTATCCTGGTCATGAAGGGCTATCTCGATCTAATTGTAGCCCGAGTACCCATCTAGAAAACAGTAGTAGGCTCTACCTGATACTCTCTTTATGACCTGGTTAAGGAATGGTAAAGGAAAATGGTCTTTAATGGTCACAACATTAAGACGTCTATAATCGATGCACATGCGCTAACTAGTTTGGATCCTAGTTGGTACTAGTTCATTTTGTTCATTCTTAATTACTGTGACCCCTAACTTCTTTGGGACCACTTGTGTCCGGTTAACACACCTAGAGTCTGCAATTGGGTATATAATATCTGCATCGAGAAGTTTTAAAACTTCCCCTCTCACTACTTCCTTTATATTAGGGTTCAATTGCCTTTGCATCTGGCGAACAGGTTTTGCGTCATCCTCTGCGTATAAACGATGAGAACCCACCAAAGAATTAATGCCATGTAAATCAGCAATCGACCACCCTATGGTTCTGCTGTGCCTTAAGAGCACCTCTCTTAGTTTCGCCTCTTGGCCTTCAGACAGGCTAGAGAATATCATTGACAAGTAAGACTTGCCATCACCCAAGAAGATATACAGGAGAGTCGAGGGTAATGGCTTCCTCTTTGGAACAAGAGCCTTCACATCGGATGACTCAGGCCTATTGGTACTAAGCCCCAATGGCTCTACACATGGGGTCCATTGACCCACTTGTTAGCACCTTATTTTAGCCACTTGGCGATCTCCAACCCCATCGGAAGCACCTCCAAACCAACACAAGTATGCTTAAGTCCAAACCGGTTTTCCAAGTCCAGTCCAATCAAATAACTGCTTTGCAGGCCTTCTAGGCCCATTAACAGCAAAATGACCAAAATGCCCCTTGTGCATCAGTCAGTCCAATCCAGACCAACACGTTGTTAGCACCCCATTTTGGCCACTCGACGATCTTCGGCCCAACTGGAAGCACTTCTAAACTAACACAAGTATACTAAAGTCTAAACCAGCTTCCCAGATTCAATCTAGTCTGTCAACCACCTTGTGGGCTCGCAAGGCCCACTAGAGGCAAGATGGCCAAAATGCCCCTGTTGCATTAACCAGTCTAGTCCAGATCGACACTTCTTCCGTAAGGCGATAAGTCTATTCAAATCCAAATTCAAATCTAGTCGTCCTGTCATTCAAGAAAGTTGATCCCTCATTGACGGTAAGACCATTTAATCCAGCACGGCACGATCACTGAGAAGGCTTATTCCTTGGATTGGTAAAGCTCCTTTCACACTCATTTCCGGAAAGTACCTAAGTCCCCCAGATGGAAGAGCAGTTCACTTCTGCCGCTTGCTAGCCCGTCAATGTAGAATGTCTGCTAATTTGACACGTTCTTTGAGGAAGCACAAACCCCTCAAGAACGGAAGATCGTCTAAGCCCAGCACATTCTTTGAGAAAGTACAAATCCCTTAAGGAAGGAAGACCATCCCAGTCTGGCACAACTTTCAAGAAAGTTTATCCTCAAGGCGGTAAGACCCTTTCAAGCCTGTCCATCGAGAAAGTACTAATTCCTCAGACAGAAGTCCAGGCCGGTCAACACCGACGACTTTTAGCCCGTCCTAATGTAAAATGACCATTTCTACCCCCAACGGGCTCGGCACATACCTCGAGAAAGTACAAAGTCCTCAAAACTGTAAGACCACCTTCCAGAGCTGTTCCTAGACGGTCCGGCATGTCCAATGCCATCCAGTGAACCCCGATCCTTTCCCGGAGCTCCCCTGGTTAAAATGACCGCTTTAACCCTAGGCATCCAAATGCCCTAGGAAACCACATTGGCTCTAGGTATCAAACCGGCAATACCCCAGTCAACTCTGGTCAACCCGGTCAACCCCGGTCAATCTTGGTCAACTCCGGTCTATCTTGGTCAACCCTAGAACTCCCAGGATGCAGTGACCACCATCCGGTTACTCTCTTTAACCATACCAACTCTGGGAATCAAACTGGCAACCTCGGAAAAACTTTCCAGAGTATTCCCTTCTATTTCTAGTCGGGCCCTGCCGTTTGGCACCTTCCCTTTTTGAACCAAAACCTCTTTGCTCCACTTCGAGTGAAGCACGACTATTCTTTGGTCGTGCACCATTATTAGTGGCGCATAATCCCTTAGAATCAGTTACGAATTGCCCAGCCCCGTATCTAGCCTTTTTTTAAGCCAAAATTAAATGACCCTGCGCCACTTATAGTAGCGCACGGCCAAACCTAAGGCATGTTCCACTGGTAACCCTGCTGAAAATGCATTATAAATACAGACCATCCTCCTCTTCATTTTGGGTCAAAAAAATCCTCCAGAAACTCTCCCCCTTCATTCTAGACAACTCCCGGAGTCTTTTCTCCCTCTCGCTCTCTCTCCCTCTCGCTCTCTCTCTCACGTTGATCAAGTCTGAGTTTGAACTCTGGAAGCCCTAGCTTCCAAGCTCCATTGAAGGTCCGTCTCGCTGCTCGGAAGTTCCCAAGGCCTTCCTAAGTCAAAGGTCCGAGCCTTCACCAAAGAAAGAAGTAATGAGACAAGGTAATCTTCATTTTACCTTTTCGTACTGCCCCACTTTCTCTTCTCCCTTCGAACCCACTTATGTTATTCTCTTTTTTAATCCCTTATCTCTAAACCCCGCTTTCTTGCATGCTTGAAAACAAGAGGACGTTAAGTCCATGTCGAGAGTGAACAAGAGGAGACTACCGATCCAGACTCTCTTCTTGGTCCTCACTTGCTTCACAGTATGGCTTTAGGGCCCTCTTGCAATATGGTGATACCTAAACCTTGTATGTTTCATGCCGTTACTATTGTCTAATTGCATTTGCATTCATGTCATTCCTCTACTCTTAAAATCATTCTACAAAGTAGTTTTCTTAAAACCACAATTCTAGGTGGATCTTAACCCTTTATGGTTAGGGTTTTCGTAAAAAAGTGTGACATTTTGAGTGGCTTCTAATAGCCTAACATTTACCTCCTTTCAAAAACCCGTTCTCAAAATGATCCTAGTCTTTTCATAACTAGGGTTGTTTCGATAAATGTGTGACATTCAAAAGTGTGACATTCAAAAGGACATGAAAGATCTACATTTTTGGCCTCGTGCTTTTATTGTTTTTTAAAGCCACAAGCCCAAAGCGATTCTAGCCTTTCATTGGCTAGAATGACTTTAGGCAAAATATGATATTCGTTTGGATATTTAAAATCCAAGCTAGGGTTTCGGGCCCTAAAACACGTTTTCAAAAGACTCAATTTTTGAACCATTTCCAAAACTCATAGTTGTTAAACCCTAGAAATCCAATCCTAGGAAGACCCTATTTTTGCCAACTTGGAACACTTCCATTTTTAAATCGAAACCTTCCATTTCAAATCCCTCAAATCGCTCATTTTCAAATCTTCCAAATTTAAACCTATTTCAACTCTTTTCATTTTGGGAACAATCCAAACTTACCTTTTTTAAACCAAATCAAATCTTTTCGAATCAAATTTTAATCTTCCTGAAAAGGAAACATTTTGAAATAAAATCTTCCTGAAAAGGAAATATTTCCAAAACTCAAATCTTTTCAAATCAGCTTAAATCTTTTCAAATCTCAAATCTTTCTGAAAATGAAACATTTCAAAAGTCAAATCTTCCTAAAAAGGATACATTCCCAAAACCCAATCCTTTCAAATCAACTCAGATCTTTTTAAATCTCAATCTTCCTGAAAAAAAAATATTTTCAAGTCAAATCTTCCCGAAAAAGGAAACATTTCAAAAGTCCAATCTTCCGTAAAAGAAAACACTTTCAGACTTAAACTTTCCTGAAAAGGAAACTTTTTAAAAATGAAAACTTTTTAGAAATAGAAACCCACTTCAAAGTTTTAACTTTTTCGGACTCTTGTCCGATCTACGATTGACCTGATCCTTTTTAAAGAGGTACGTAGGCAACCCTTCACGGGGTGCGGTCGCAACCCATTTCAAATTCTCAATTTCATTTTTCAAACTCAACTCCTTCTTTCAAATTCTTTTTCAATTTTGTTTTTCTAAAAGTTTTCTAAGTGGATAGCATTAAACATAGGTAACCGGTGAGTCATAGTTAGGCGAGAAAAAGGTGATTAGACATATAGGTAGTGCAAGGGTGGGGTAGGGTGATAGTCTTAGGATATCTTTCTTACACATAACCAACCTCTGGACTTAAGAATTTTCATTTGAAAGACCAAAACCGGAGTTAATTTTCAAAAGGGCTTTCCAATGTTTTTAGGGTTGTCGAGCAACCCTACCTTCTAAATCCCTCTCATGAGGACGTTTTTTTTTCAAAAACCTTTTCTAAAACCTAAGTTTAGCCCTCAGATTTGACTTGGTGTAGATGACCTAACACATCTTGAAATATGTTAGGCGGCGACTCCAAAAACATTTTTCAAAAAACCCTAATCAATCCCATTACAAAAATTCAAATCCCATCACATTCGCCCTTCTATGAGGATGAGTTCTAATAATAGAGCACCGTGCATGTTCCCGAGCCAAGAGGGCTTGGTCTTGTTAAAAAAGGGGGCGTGACACACATCTTTCATAAGACGATAAGTCCATTCAAATTCAAAGTTAAATCCAATTGTCCCATCATTTGAGAAAGAGTATCCCTTATTGACGGTAAGACCATTCAATACAACACGGCACAAGTACTGAGAAAGTTTATTCCTTGGATTGGTAAAGCCCTTTTCACACTCATATCTGGAAAGTACCTAAGTCTCCGAAATAGAAAAGCAATTCACTTTTGGCGTTTGCTAGTCCGCCAATGTAGAATGTCCGCTAATCCTGCACATTCTTTGAGGAAGCATAAACCCTTCAAGAATGGAGGACCATCCCAGTCCAGCACGACTCTCGAGAAAGTTTATTCTTTTAGGCGGTAAGACCCTTTCAAGCTTGTCCACCGAGAGAGTACCAATTTCTCGGATAGAAGCCCAAACCAGATCCAGATGGGTCAACATCGACGCATGCTAGCCTGTCCTAATAAAAAATGACCATTTTAGCCCCAGCCGGCTCGACACGTTCTTTGAGAAAGTACTAAGTCCTCAGAACGGTAAGACCACCTTCTAGAGCCGTCCCTAGACGGTCTGGCATGTCCAATGCCATCCAGTCAACCCTGATCCTTTCCTAGAGGTTTCTCGATCAAAATGACCTTTTTACCCCTAGGCATCCAAATGCTCTAGGAAACCACACTGGTTCTGGGTATCAAACCGGTAACACCCCAGTCAACTCTGGTCAACTTGGTTAACTCCAGTCAATCTTGGTCAACCCTAGAACTCATAGGATAAGGTGACTATGATTCGGTCACTCTCTTCAACCATATTGACTTTGGGAATCAAATCGGCAACCTTTGGGACACTTTCTAGAGTATTCCTTTCTATTTCTAGCCGGGCCCCATCGTTCGGCACCTTGCTTTTTCGAACCAGAACCTCCTTACTCTACTTCGGGTGAAGCATGACCATTCCTTAGCCCTGTGCCACTAATAGTGGCGCATAACCCCCCAGAATTAGTTACGAATCAACTAGCTCCATATCTAGTCTTTTTTCGAGCCAACATTAAATGCCCCTGTGCCACTCTTAGTGGTGCACGGCTAAACTCAAAGCGTGCGCCACTAGGAGTGGTGTATAACCCCCCTGTTTTTGCATTACAAATACAGATCCCCCCTCGTTGTTTGGGGTCAAAAATTTTATCCAAAAACTCTCCCCCTCTGTTCCAGACAGCTTTTTGAGCCCCCCCCCCTCTCTCTCTCTCTCTCTCTCTCTTTCTCAAAGTCCTGCCGGTTGAGTCCGAATCTGAACTTTCGACGCCCTAGCTTCCGAGCTCCACCGAAAGTCTACCTAGCTGCCTTGAAGCTCCTGAAGTCTTCCTAAT
Source organism: Euryodendron excelsum (assembly GCA_033060915.1). NCBI lineage: Eukaryota > Viridiplantae > Streptophyta > Magnoliopsida > Ericales > Pentaphylacaceae > Euryodendron > Euryodendron excelsum. The sequence goes on along the minus strand of CM065380.1, from coordinate 20,873,387 downwards.
TCCAAGGCATGAGCCTTCGTCAAAGAAAGAAGAAACGAGACATGGTAATCCTCTATTTACCTTTTTGTATTCCCCGACTCTCTCTTCTTCATTCGAACCCACTTGGGTTTTTCTCTTTTTTAATCCCCTATCTCTAAACTCCCATTTCTTGCATTCTTGGAACAAAAGGACGTTAAGTCCATGTCGAGAGTGAACAAGAGGAGATTATCGATTGGAACTCTCTTCTTGGCCCTCACTTCATGGCATGGCGTTAAAACCCTCTTGCAATGTGGTGATACCTAACTTTGTATGTTTCATGCCGTTATTATCATCATCATATATTTACATTCGTGTCGTTTCTCTACCCTTTAAAACCATTTTCAAAGTAGTTTTCTTAAAACCACAATTCTAGAAGGATCCTAACCTTTTGATGGTTAGGATTTTTCTAGAAAATTATGACATTATTAAATGGCTCCCGTTAGCCTACAATTACTTCTTTTCAAAAACACGGTCTCAAAATGATCCTAGTCTTTCCATGATTAGGGTTGTTTCGAGAAATGTGTGGCATTAAAAAAGGAGCTGAAAGGTCTACATTTTTTTGTCTCATGCCTTTGTTGTTTTTCAAGTCACAAGCCTAAAGCGATTCTAGCCTTTCAATGGCTAAAATGGCTTTAGGCAAAGTGCGATATTCATTTAGATGTTTAAAAATCCAAGTTAGGGTTTTGGGCCCTAAAACATGTTTTCACAAGACTCAGTTTTTGAATGATTTACAAAACTCGCATTTGTTAAGCCCTAGAAGTCCAATCCTAGGAAAATCCCGTTTTTGCTAAATTGGAAACCTTTCTTTTTAAGCCAAAATCATATATTTTTCAAACCCTCAAAATCCTCAATTTCCAAACCAATCAAAACTTCCCTTTTTCAAACTTTCCATTTTAAAATCAATCAAATCAAAACGTTCCATTTCAAATCCATCAAATCACTCCCTTTTCAAACCTTCCAAATTGAAAACCTAAATCAACTCGTTCCATTTTGGAAACAATCCAAACTTGCCTTTTTCAAAATCCAATCAAAATCTTTTCAAATTAAATCAAATCCTTTGAAATCAAATCGATATTTTCAAATCAAATCAAATCTTCCTGAAAAGGAAACATTTTCAAAATCCAATCTTTTCTAATCAAATCAAATCTTTTCAAATCAAATCTCAATCTTCCTGAAAGGAAACATTTCCAAATCAAATCTTTCTGAAAGGAAACATTTTCTAAGTCCAATCTTCCTGAGAAGGAACCATTTTCAAACTCAATATTTCATGAAAAGGGAACTTTCTAAAAGTAGAAACCCATTTCAAAATTTCAACTCTCTCGGACTCTTGTCCAAACTGCGTTTGACTTGATCCTCTTTGAAGAGGTATGTAGGCAACCCTTCACCGGGTGCGGTCACAACTCTTTTCAAAATTTCAATTCCACAATCCTTTTCAAATTCCAATTCCATAATTCATCTCCCTCTTTCAAACTCTTTTTCAAACTTTGTTTTAAAATTTTCCTAAGTGGATAGTATTAAACATATGTAACCGGTGAGTCATAGTTAGGTGAGGTGATTAGACATATAGGTACCGCAAAGGCGGAGTATGGTGTTAGTCTTAGGACATCTTCCCTACACGTAACCAACCCCCAGATTTAAAAATTTCTGTTTCAAAGACCAAAACTGGTGTCAATTTTCAAAAGGGTTTTCCAACGTTTTTAGTGTTGTCAAACAAGCCTACTTTCTAAAACCCTCTCATGAGGACGTTTTTCAAAACCTAAGTTTAACCCTCTGGTTATACTCAGTGTAAATGACCTAGCACATCTTTAAATATGTTAGGTCGCGACTCCAAAGACCTTTTCAAAAAGCCATAATCAATTTCATTTAAAAAATTCAAACTCTGTCGCATTCGTCCTTCTAGGAGGATGAGTTATAACGAGAGAGCACCATACCAATTCCCCCCCCAGGCCGAGAGGGCCCGACATCCAGAAACGAGGCGCGATAGATTGACGACTCCACTGGAGACAATCAAAGGGTAAGGCCTATGTCATGTCTAGTCACCCTTTACTCATCTTAAGTTCGCCAGTTACCTTATTTGGTTATATCCACTTTCTAAAATTTTCAAAATTTCAAAATTTTCAAAATGGTCTTTGTTTTGCAAAAAGTCAAATATTGCATCCATTACATGCTCTTGCATTGTTCATACATTATACTTTATTTTGTATTTGAATTCTTCGAAAAGTACTAACTCTGTACATTTATTTGTAGGTGGATGCTTGTTCACATTTTAATTTATTCTTATAAACTGCTATGTATGCAATGTATGACAGGACATATGGGAGTTATTGGGCTCTTTCCTCTAATTTCCAAAATCACACACACACTTGCATATGTATCTTTGTGGAATATTGACCCTGGTTATTACCTTCTAGTTAGAAGGGGGAACAGTATATCAACTGTTGGTGGTAGGTAGATGTGTCACCTAACCAATGGTCTTTAGATAGTTTCTGCGCTCGGATCACCAACCTATAATGGCACCACCCAGGGGAGTGGACCTAGGTTTGAAGATCTGGGAGCCGAGCTTTTTAGGAAGCATTAGTAGCTCTCAACCTCATGTTCATATAGCACCCATGCATAGCCGAACCTCTGCTCGATTTAAGGCACGTGTTTTTCAAAAACCAAGGAGGAAAGAGTGACCGCTTTTTAATTCCCTTACTCCTGTTGTTATTATGCTTATATATATGAATGCTTTATCATCAATATCTTATCATTCATGCTATTAAACTGCTTATGCATATGTAATCATCTCAAGGCAAGAGTTCCAAAGTAATTCAAGCCGTTTGCACTTCATGCATATGATCAACCTCCAAAAGAATGGCCCATAAGCCAATCTCAAATCATTAGCCTACCTCAATTTTTAAGGGTTCCAAACCGTATGGATCATAGCATGCATCCAAGAATCATTTCATACAAGGGGCCCCAATCCCTCTTGCTCATGGAGATAAGGTTGCCGCAAGACAAGGGGTAAAATCCCAAGACAAGGTTGCTTAACGACCTCCAGACATCAAGAAGCAAAACCAAAGACTCAAAAAGTAGTTTAAGTGGAAAGTCCCATGGAAAATGTTCCATTCCCCTAATCTATGTAATTCCAGCTTTCCATCTCAAAAGAAATAAAATCACTGTTTCTATTTTCCTTGAATGAATGGTTGTGTAGAATGAATGAAACAGGCACAGGTATGCTATTTGCATACAAGGGCAACCCCCTATCTCCAAAATGAGCTTTAGCATTATACGTAAATCCTAGTAAATAAGGACACCTCTAGGGCATGCATTACATAAATGCTTTTCAAAGATAAGTACTAACTTTTCGCTTGTTCTTTGCTTTTTTTGTTTTCCTCTCTCTTTTCGTCATTCCACAAGAATCAAAAATACATTTAACTCACCATTACTCCAAAAGGAAGGAAAAGCACACCACTGCTTATTGCTCTAGAACCAATGGCCAATGGAATAGACACCACCGCTAATTGGTTAATTGAAAAATTTATAGGGGAGGTCCCTATTGCTGATGGTTGGGGAGAAGAATTCCTGCACCCCAAATATGTTGAGGCTGAAGCCCTTCTAGCTGAGAATCTCTGGCCCGCAACTAAGTATGACTACGAAGATATGGGTTGGGGGTTGGTTAAGCCAAAGTTGCCAACGGCACCACTCAATTTTACGGAAGATGACCTTGTTACTTGTTTGCAGAATACGAAGGAATGAAGGAAAGAGAAATCAATAACCGCACCGACCTTAACCATCCCTTAGAGGATTCATCCTTCCACCTTGCACCCAATGAGCTAGACACCGAAGAGGTTGGCACAACTCCCAAACCCTAATAAGGGTTGTGAACCAAGCGCCCACAAAAAAAGGGAGGTTTTCACAAAATTTCTCTATTTTCTTTCTATCTTTCTATTTCTTGCATATTTTATTTAAAGAAACATTGCATGCCATGTAATCATGATTTGTGAAGGATTATTGCTTTTAGGGATTCTTCTCTATTTTGTAATGACTTAACTTGAAGGGTGGGATAACATGGGCAACCCATTCAACGAGGGTTAAAACCTTGGAGAGAAAAAGAGATAGTGAGAGAGAGGAGGAAGGCAAACTCAACAAAGAAGTGCATAGTTTATTGAAGAGGCGACACTTGAGTGATATCCTCGCTAAGCGATGGGCAGCCGAGTCCTCAAAATGATGAGAAACCATTGTTTTATTTATCCAAAAAACAATAAACACTACCATTTGCTCAGTCCATTAGAGTTGTAAGTGATTTCTATTTAGATATCCCCAAACCAAGAACCATACCCCACATTGGGGTAAGCATAGAGTAGTTAATTTGATAGAATATATAGGGGTTTACTGGTAGAAACACACCATCTCTAGGAACATTGTTTAAAATTTGTACAAAGGCTTTACGGACTAAGAAATTCAATTTGAAATAATGAAAGGCCCTCAATTTTGCTACCATACACAAAAAAAACCCCTTTGCAAAGCCCACTTGAGCCAGTTATATTTCTTAATAAAACCGACCAGATGATCACCACCCACACTGGGCTAAGGCAAAAGCCATGAGTAGGAACTAATGAGCAATGATGAAAATAATGAATTTTAAGAAGATATGGTTTCAATAACATCTCTAAGTAAAGGGGATGATGTGTTTGTGGTGGTCTTCAAAAGAAGATATATTCATCCAAAAGTAGAAATGAAAAAGTTAGCATCTCTAAAAGTCAACTTGAGAACAAATTTCTTGATGAAAAATCCTAATCAAAATAGAGAGAATGGTTTAGAAAAACAAAAAAAGTAGGAAAGAAAGAAGAAAGCAGGGAATGAAAGTTAAATTGCCGAAGGTGATCATTGGTCTTTTGAAATCCCATAAGTGATAACATTTAAGCCTTTGTACCTGTTCATTCATAAATCCCTTAACCTAGCCTACGCTATGGTCCAAATCAAAGTCCTCTCTAATCAAAGAAAATTGCTTAGTCCAAATAAGTCTGAACAATATCAAGACAAGTAGTTAAAAAAAAAAAAGAGAGATGGAGAGGATGGCAGGGGCAACCTCATGCCCCAAAGTGTGCTCAGATGATTTTAGTTTAAATGACCCACTAAAAGAAAATCTTTGGGCCTAAATATATCTTGATTTCTTACAAACCCCTAAACCTAGCTTGTATTACTTGGTATATGATGGGATCTGTTTAATGGCATCTAACAAAGGAATATTGATCTTAACTTGTTTGAACACATCATAAATGTCAGAATTAATGGACTCGGACTTAGGTTTAGACAACTTCTGAGGGAATGGAGCATAAGACAAATCAGCCTTGTCCTTCTCCATGTCAGACTTGCTAGACCCAGCTTCCTTAGGCTCTTCCCCACCTAAATCCTCTATTTCTTTAGGAGAACTTAGTTCTTTCTCCTCTTCTTGAACTTTTCGAATGATAGTGCCTATCTTAGACTCAGGTTGCTTAGCAAGGATGCTCTTTTCTATGGTTTTCTTGTTTCTCAAGGTAGTCACTATTTGAACTTGCTCATGGTTGGTAGGATTAGGATTGGTCTTAACACCATGAGTTTGTCGATTTAGGTTGGGCAATAGTTGTACTGGGAATATGCCTTTCTCCTTGGTGAGAGATTGTGTAACAAGATTCTCGAGGTCATCAATAGACCTCTCCAATCTGGAGTTGGTTGTCTACTGTGTTTGGATGAATTTGTTCAAGTTATCCTCTACAGTCCCCATCGGGGGAGGCCTACATGTATTAGGTGTATTCGATTGGAACTGTTGGACAGGGCCTTGGTATTGGTTTGAAGGGCTATGGAATTGCTGTGGTGGCTGATACTATTGGGGTACAGAGTGACCATGATTTCTCCAACTAAAATTTGAATGGTTCCTCCACCCCGAGTTGTATGTAGGTGCAAAAGAATTACCTTGGCCTCGAGGAGGTTGGGCATGTTTATTATAAGGGGCACTTGCATTGACTTGCCCATGTAATACCTCCTTAAAGGCTGAGATAGCGGGACAAAGGTCTATCCTATGCTCAGTGCTATCACACACACTACATACAACTGGGGTTTTAGTTTAAACTACAATAGCTTTTTTCAATTCTAAGGCCTCAAGCCTCCTGGCCAACATGGCCAACTTAGAACTCTCTACATCTGTTTGCTTGATAGGGTACATTGTCCCTACCCTAGGGTTGTTTCTGATCTTGGGATTTTTAATCCCTGTAGTGTCCTAGTCTCTTGCATTATCGGCTAAAAAATAAAAAAAATTCATAAGCCTCGTTTGGAGATTTATCATAGAAAGACCCATTACACATGGTTTCAACAAACCTTTTAAGTTCAGGGGTCAAGGCTGAAAAGAAAGTACTAACTAGCCTGCAAGGGTCTTGTCCATGATGTGGACACGAGTTTAAGAGCTCTTTATATCTCTCCCAACTATGGTGAAAGGTCTCATTCTCATAAGGGGTGAATTGAGAGATTTGGGGACGAATCACCTCAGTTCGGTGCTCAAGAAAGAACTTCTTTGAAAACTCGGCCTGGAGCACATCCCATGAAGGAATGGACCTCGGCCTTAAAGAATTAAGCCAGATGTTGACCTTATCCTTTAACGAGAATGGAAACAACTTAAGACGCACGGTCTCCATGGAGCATGAATTATCAAAACACATATTACAGACTTCCTCAAATGCTTTCAGGTAAGTGTATGGATTCTCGGAATCCATTCCATGAAAAGTGGACATTTACTGCATTATCGTTGATCTTAGATGGAAAGCATTTTGGTCAGGAGGCAATATAATGCAAGACGTGGGGGTCTGTCTTTGAGGGTTAAGATAATCCCTCATGCCCTTCTGTGCAGGTGTGAGGGGTGGGTCCTCGTTGGCCCTATTCCCATTACCCTTATTTCCTGGTAGGTGAGCCATATCAAAGTCAATAGAGATAGGGGTGTTATCCAAAACAAATATAGACTGGGCGGTGTAAGCAGGTGAGGTTGCTCTTAATAATCTTCATGTTATGTCTCTTCGCCAAATGAGTATGCAATGCAATGCAAATGAATGCAGTAATCAATCACAACACTCAAAGCATAGACAATTAGTCTCTCAATTTCCAGCCAACCCTCTAATCTCCGCATAAATTGTCCACTAATTAACAAATTTCCCTATCCTCCTCTAACCGAAGAAATAAGGAAACCTAAATCTTATGAAAGAAAGAAAAACCAAAAACCTAATATGCTTACAATTTACAAAAGATGGAACAGGATCACAAGATGAGCTTATCGGATTTCCTGTGGTCGTAGATGGTGGTGAATTCTAACTGCTCAACGGCACTCAAGTTCGCCAACTCTTCTAGTTGAATGCTATTTTTCTGGTAACTTTTTGCTTGTTTTTTTTTTCTTTCCTTAGTGACTGCCTACTTTTCCTTCCCTGGCAACAGCGCCAGAATTTTGATCACTCCCGATTAATGCTTGGCAAGCTTTGCAATGGGACAAAGGCAATGCAATATAGACTTGGTGAGATCAATGTCGATCCTCAAGAAAGAGATGAGAGTTCACTGACGTAGCCTACAATCAATATAAAGTGAGTCTTTGGGGCCATTGAGTTGGCAAAATTCTAAAATTAAATAAAACTCGATTGTGATGATGGATTCCTAAATTATCCACATTAAATTAATTGATGCTGTGAAAATATGAGAAAAGGGCTTGGCAAGGTTGATTCAGTTTAAGGGTTTAAGTAAATTAAGATAGTCTTACTTAATAAGGCGTTTGATTCATTAATTTGAAGAGTGTTTTAATAGATAATTCCAATAAGCCATACCAGGGTTCCAAATCTTTCCTCTCCCAGTTCAGGGCCTGTCTATAGGATGGAAATGAATCTTAACCAAGACTAATTGTTTTAGAGTTACTCAAAGGACTTTGTAATCAATTAAAATCCACTAATTTTACCATTGACCTAGGTCAAATACATCCCTGCTCCACCACAGTCTATATATTTTTCCTAGGTTTAATCAAAATTAATGTTTTCTTAGATAACCTTGCTTAGAGATGAATTCTTGGTTCAAGATTCTAAGATCATGAACAGGAGGCTATCTTTAATTTCCCTATACCCGAAAACCTTCTCAAACCCATGCCAACAATAAGTTTAGCTACTACAAAGCATAAATTAATCCCAAAGTTATTCATAAAGCAAAATGAATAGAATTCAAGAAGTAATTCAAAAAAGTTAAGAAATCTTCTCCGAATTATAAAGAATAAGCAATCGTGATGAGTCTTCCTCTAAAAATATAGTCCAGAGGTGATCTTTTTTCTTCTAACAAGAGTTCTTCTAACAAGAGTTCTCTCCTATCCCAACTCATAACTATCCTCCTTATTCTAATTAACACTCCTATTCCATTTAAATGACTTAATTCGGATAAGGCAGAATCTGATTTTTTGTCAGGCCGTTCGAAAGGGCGTTTGAACAGGCATTCGAACGAGTTTGGCCCAGTCGTTCACTAAGGCGTCCAAACGGGTAGGTCGTTTGCAAGGCTGTCTGAATGGGTGTCCCCATCCATCCGAAAGGCCGTCCGAATAGTTAGAGAGCTTTCAATTTCAAGATTTTTCTCCGCTATTGCGCTCTTTTGCTCTTTTTTCCTTCCAGCTTGTCCCAGAAACCTACAAATGCAATTAAATCTTAGTAGCACAATTTAGAGGTAATTATACCAGTTATGTCTCTAAATTAGGGTCAACATAGGAAGAAAGATAGCTTATCATATGCAATTCTAAGGTGCAATCAACCAGTAAATGCTAAACAACTTGAACAATGTTTGATTTTAAAGTAATGAGAGTAAGTCTCGGGATTAATTGATCAACCAATTGTATTTCTTGGAATTCCAAAGGAGATGTTTTTATAACTTAAATCCTTTGACTACGTTGTGAGTCTCGGATTTGAAAGTTTTAGCGATAAAAATCAAGTGTTCCTTAGAAATACAACTTTTAGAATAAATTGGGTTGTTAGATTCAAGGACAAATACCATGGATTCGTGCAGCGCATATACTGAATATAAACTCATGCACAAACGTTATCGAACATAATCAATCATCTAAATTGTCAATGATTTCTAGAACGAAGAAGACAAAGAATGATAAAAATGAAAGATTTAGCTTTGAAACCCGAAATCTCACCTCCTTTGTTTATCCTAGACCTCCAATCAATTTTCACATTTAATCTCGAGATGGGAAGGTCTAACTATTCATCTCCATCTAGGAAAAGCTTCAAAATAGTGGAATACACACTGAAAATACGGATTTAATGCAAAAAAACAAGAGAAATCTCGAATATAATACAAGGAATCTAAAGAACTTGTATTGAAACTTATATTAAGTGATTACAATTACAAATAAGCTAGAATCTACCAAATGTAAGCTATTCTAGTGAGAAACTTACAAAAACCCTCTATTATAGCCACTTCCTACTCCCCTTGCTCGAACATAATGGCTTAGTATTTATAGGGCTCGAAGTCTAAACCCTAAAAACTATCAGATTTTTGCCTTGGCGTTTGAACACCAAAGCAGGCATTTGAACGCCTCTAATGTGTTCTTCAGCGTTCGAACGCCAAGAACACGCATTTGAACGTCATGTCATTTTTGGGTTTACAAGCTCTCGAGCCGTTCGAATGCTGGCTGTGGGTGTTCGAACGCCAAACCAACTTTTACTCTTATTTTTCTTCTTGCCGTTTGAACAGCTGCATCGCCGTTCGAAAGTCGAAGCCCTTTTTCTCCCTTTTTGGAATCGACTTGTTTGAGGCTCTTGGAGTCAAAATTTGCCAACACTCATAGACACAAACATGTGTAACTTGTAAAGAGCTTTCTAATGGCGAACTATTCATCCCATTCTGATCTACGAGTAGAACCTTGCACATTTCCCGAGACAAGGCCCTCGTAATGTTCCTCGAAGAGCCATGCTCCTAGCCTAAATCACTTCTTTGATTCTAAATTGACTCCCTTAGCTTTAAATACCTAAAATATGATTGAGTGCGAGGTTAAATGTAATATATAGCAAAGAGAGCATAATTAACTCTAATCTACAGCTATCAAAGGTCGTTTAGTGACGATAGACTACATTTATGTAGTTTAATCACACCCCCCAACTAACCTTTTGTTAGTCTCCAATAAAACTAAGAAAAGAAAACATAATCTCCACTTTCATAGGAGTCCCGGGTGTATTTAGTGAATACACCTAGCCTTTAAATCCCTAGGTTATTCTAGTGGACGAGTGATGTCTAGTGAGGGTTTCCAGAGATAATACCCACAAACATTAATCATCAAAAACAATTTACAACAATTCTCAAATACTTAACAATGTTAAGCATTCAAATCAACCATTGCTCGACATATAGATTACAAAACTGTCAAGTGAAACACGATTGAGAGACTCAAGCATTTGAATATAATTGTGTTACCGAAAATCAACCATTACATATTCAATAATCACATCCTACAATTTTGATTCAAATCACTCCGGTCATACACTTAAAAACATTTGAACATATAGGTTTTCTCAGTGGAATGCTTGTTTTACGAGTAAATGTAAAGCTCATGCAATAGAGCCATTCCAAAACATCAAAAACCGCTAGATATGTAGTATATTGACTTGACATAACTTCATGAAAGAATGTTTACTGTTAAAGCAACAAGTAGAGAATTGATATTGATGACTTATACATAATTAAATTAAAGATGCATGTAATTTCAGATATTATGGCCATATGGATGGTGAATGAAAGAAGAGCCTTGTTAGAAGATAGAAAGTGGGAATAGATTTCAACATGCGCATGCGCATTACACATGATGATCAATGAGTATTTACTTTAAAACTTCCAATCTTTTGAATAACTTTCGAACTTTTTCATCTTCCTTCACTTATTTTCCATTTGAATATTTTTTTTTCTTTTTAATTCCTCTTCATCCTTTTCTTTTCTTTTCTTTTTTTTTTTTTTTACTTTTTCAACTCTATACACTTTCAATTTTACAAACAAATCAAGCAATGAACCATCTCTGAAATTTCGCATTGTCAAACTTTTAAGCTTAAGTGTATATGAATATCGAGAAACAAATATAAACATGAATGACTCAATGGAATGAAATAGCCTATACTTTTATAATCCAAAAAACACATCAAATCACAAATTTAAGAGTATATAAGGTGTCAATAACTCCACCTAATACTTGACATGTAAACTAAAATCAAGCATAATAAAGCTATTCAATGAATGAAGATAAAAAATTATATCCTCGAGTAATTGTAAATCATTCGGAAAGGCGATTATTCGGTTTTAAAGCTTATGAGATTCAATCTCCACTTCTTGGATGAAATTTCATAAAATTGTAATAATTTTACTTCAGTGACACAACTTGTGCACAGTGCAAGCTATCATCTCTCGTTCAATGTAATATAGGCAGTCATGTATTAACATATACAAGTTTGCAGAATCAACATGATAATCCGCTCAACAATGCAAAGCAATGGTCACTAATTGTCTCAGACTTTAAAATCATAACACACAATGTTTTATATATGGTTCCGATTCCCAAGGAAATTTCAACACATCTTTAATACAAAATGAATCTACATTACAAAGGAACCAAAAAACCAACCTGTTTCGGATGAATTCAACGCACATTGGATGCATAACAACCTGCCTCAATAACTCATTCAATTCAATTGTTACTATGCATAAAATATATCAAAACATTTGAAATGAAAGCTCTATCCATCCAATTTCAAAAAAAATAATAATCCATAATAATCCAAAAGCAGCCAAAAATCCCAAGAAAAACAAAAGAACAAGAGTTTTTAGATTGAAAAGTAAATACATCAACTAACGACACTGTCTAAACTCCTACTGGTCATCATCATCATCATCATCATCACTTCTAGTTGGAGGCTGCTCCCTCATCATCATCGCAAGCATCTTCTGGAGGATAGCAGTGTGTCTCTTTACATGATCCTTAATGTTCTTCAAACAAGTATCGATCGAAGTAAGCAAGGCATCCAACTTCTGCCCTTGCTACTCCATGGCGGCCTGCAAACTAGCAATATGGGCCTCTGAGCTCTTTTGTTGCCCTGTGGCTCCCCAACTATCACCTTTTTTTCTCAAATCATCTAGCTTTCTCTTCCTCTTCTTTTTGCCCTCAAAACGGCTCAAGGTGTTATCATCCATGGGGCTGTCCTGATCCTAAGTGATGAGATACTGGGGAATCTTTGCTTTCAAGTTCCTAATCAACTCGGTAAGTCAGCAAGTAAATGAAATTGATCCCCAGGGATTAGGATGGATATGAGCATGGTAGAACTGCATAAACATATATCGGGGCAAGTCAATGGTCTTCTCCGTCCCAATGGCTTATAGCAGTTGTGCTCGGTTTAGGCTCTTGTCCACAGTTCTCTTTAGGGGCAGCAAAGAGTGGCAAAAAAACAGAAATAGGATGAGGTATTTAGGCCTCAACTTCAACTTGCTACATTGAACTTCCCCATCCCAAGTTTCTCCCTACTTAAGCAATTATTCGCAAAGGACTAATAGAGGGGGGGCGCCTACATCGAGGTACTCAAAATCTGCCCGAAGTATCTAGCAAAAGTATCGGGCTCTAGAAAGATCTCCTTCCCCCAGACCCACGTCTTGATCTGCTCACTCCCATTCTTAGCTATCGGGGAGGAGATATTGGCCATAAACTCAGTGCACACGGTTAATATGCACTATCCCTTATACGAGGCCAACCTTAGCCAACCTCCATCAGTGAATTCTTTCTCCCACCCAAAAGCACTAAAGGCATTGAGCCTTATCTCTCTTTCTATAACAACCCTGTTTTTTATCCATACTTTTCTGTATGACTTCTCTTCATGGACCTTCAAAAATCTAGAGGCATCATACACCTCTTTAAAAGAACTTGCAACTAGAGCCTTCCTCTTAGCCTCTTTAGAGTTGGCTAGAGTTTGGCCATAGTCTTAGACTTGCCTGAACTCTTACTAGGTTTGTCACTCATCTTTACCAACCCAACAACAGCCCACAAACCTACAAACAAAACACAAACAACACACGACACCTAATTACAACAAAGTTTAACAAAATGCGTATGTAATGGGAGGTGCATGCCTAATGCCTAACAGACTCAATTGGGTGGTCATTGTGCCTAGGAATGGCGTATGATATCCTATATGCCTTAAGAAGTGCCCACCTCTACCAAATTATGCCATCTCGGCCACCCAAGCATTTTGTTAAACACTTGGTGTGCACAAGTGTTGGTGGGGTTCAATCATGAAAATTTTCTAAGGCAAGAACTCTCGCAATGTTATAGTGAAGGGTAAGGGGCATTTGGGATCCAACGGAACCCAATTACACCCTAATTCTAAGTGAAAACTTCAAAGGGGCATTTTATCTAACACATGGTGATCATTGTTTTTCTAGTGTGTCTAGGACATGGCTTTCAGGGTTTCAACTACCCAAGTACACACCCGTGCACCCCTGTGCAAGTGAAGTGCAAAGCCCCAATTAATATCAAGAAAAACCTAGGTGTATGCAAAGGGGAAAACTTAGGGTTGCAGGGCAAACTTGAAAGCTTACCTTTGTAGAAAGCTAGGAGAGGGAAAGGTGTGCCCACAAATGTCTTAGTTAGCCTCGAGTTCACTAGAAAATCAAATGCCAAAGCTTTTTCTCTCGATTCACCCTTTTTTTCTTTTAGCTCTCTTGGCTCTCTCTTGTTTCTCTCGAACTCTCGAACTTAGAGTGTTTTAAAAATGAAGCAAGACACCTCTTGTTTGCCTCATTTAAGTTCAAAACGGGCGTTCGAACGCTAGCCTTAAAGTGGGGCTCTTTTCGAAGCTTGGCATTGGAACGTTGGAATTGGCATTCAAACTCAAAGGCAAAATAGGATTACACCCCTCTCGGGACGTTCGAATGCCAATAATGAGCATTCGAATGCCCAACCAAAATTTCTTTTTGTTTCATTTACATGCCCATGGGCCGTTTGAACGCCAAGGTGAGGCGTTTGAACACTAAGGCAAAGTTTGAATACTTGGTCTCGGGACGTTCGAACGCCAAGATTAGCCGTTCAAATGCCAAACTATTTTTCAATTTTTCTCATTTACATGGCCACTGGCCATTCGAATGCCAAAATGGGGCGTTCGAACGCCCAGGCTATTTTTATTTTTATTTTATTTTATTTTATTTGTAATGCAAGTCTAACCTAACCTACGTGTATACACTAAAATAATGAACACCTACATGCACTACGAAGTAGATCCCCTAACTAGAGACGAGCATAGTCCATGATGCGTAGAAATGAAAACAAAACGAAAAACACGGCGACGAACGGGTGGGGAAGACGAACGGGCGGGACAACACCCAGTCCCTTCCCCCCCTCCCCCCCAAAACTAGGGTAAAACTACCTCCGACGTGACTCGATCCTAACAACTACTATGCAACCTACTAGAAGGTGATATGATTCACTCGAAAGGCGGTGGATCACGCAAATCCATATAGTCGACTTCTCCTGACTCCAGCTTAAGATAGGGCTTTATGTGTTGCCCATTGACTTTAAAGTGGTTACAATTCTTGATATTTTCTATTTCAATTGCCCCATGAGATGAAACATCCCGCACTACAAAGGTTCGGGCCATCTACTCTGAAGCTTACTCGGGAATAAATGCAATCGAAAATTGTACAGAAGGACCTTTTGACCAACCTCGAAAGATTTACAAAGGATGCATTGGTCGTGTAGTGATTGAGTTGCAATCTCCTAAGTGAGTCTGCCTCATCTAAACTCTCATTGAATTGGCAAATTGCCCAATAGGTCTTGTGTTCTATTTTCACCGGAAGGTGGCACGCCTTTCTGTACATAAGCCTATATGGAAAAGGCCCTAAGATGGTCTTATAAGCTATCTTGTATGCCCATAAAGCATCCACTAACCTCAAGGACCAGTCCTTTCAGTTAGGGTTAACTGTTTTCTAAAGGACTTGCTTGATTTCTCTATTTGCCAACTCCACTTGGCCTTGAATTTGGGGATAATAAGGTGTACCAACCTTACGTATCACCCCATACTTTCTCATCAACAAAGCTACAGGTCTGTTGCAAAAATGGGAGCCGCCATCACTAATTATAGCTCATGGCATACCAAACTTAGAAAATATACTCTCCTTAAAAAACTTGACCACAATAGCATGGTTATTGGTACGTGCCAATAAAGCTTTTACCCACTTAGACACGTAGTCTATGGCTACTAAAATGTAAAGATACCCACATGAACTAGAAAAGTGTCCCATAAAATCAATACCCTAACAGTCAAAACCTCCAGAATGATGATAGGGGTAAAAGACATCATGTGCCTCATAGAAAGACTTCTTAGACATTGGCATCTATCACAGGATGTAAAAAAGATGTGAACGTCTCTAAACATGATAGGCCAGTAGAAACCACTTTGCAAGATCTTGGCAGTGGTTTTATGTGAAGAAAAGTGCCTACCGTATGCCTATGAATGACAAAACTTGATGATACTTTTCACCTCATTGTCGGGAACACATCGACGGATTACTTGATCTAGACAATATTTAAACAGATATGGATCCTGCTAAGAAAAATACCTCATATGTCTAAAGAATTTCTTCCTATCAATGCTCGACCATTGTGAGGGAATCTTACCGGTAGCTAAGTAGTTAGCTATGTCAGCATACCACGGTGGCATGGACCGTGTAAGTGCATGAGCATAGAAGAGTTGCTTATCCAGAAAGTATTCATTGATTGGAAGAGGGTCTTGGGCATCTTCATCAGTGGGGAGCCTTGAGAGATGGCCGACAATGACATTTTTGACCCCTTTTTTTTTTTTTAATCTCTAATCTCT
>CM065380.1:20772500-20855000 GCA_033060915.1 Euryodendron excelsum | reverse complement strand
AAGGGTAGTGATGGCCTAAACTTGTTCATGTGTAGTGTCAACGTAATTTGTAGGTTTAGGGTTTGGCTGGGGTTGGTCAGGAAATCGCTTTTGTGATTGTTGAGTCGTCAACATATTGTGGATGTCTTTAACTATAGTGTTGGTTTCCCCCTGTGATTGTATCAGATTTGTGACCCTAGTTGTGAGTGCTCTTAAATCATTGGTCTTTTGGTTATCCTCATTATTTCTCCTATAAAGAGGTTGGTATTGTGTCGGTTGAGGTACGTATGGTTGTGGTACCGGTGGTGTGGAATAAGGCATCGATTGGCCTTGGAAAATTTGTGGTGGTGGTTGAAAATCTTGTGGGGGTTGTTGGAATGGTTGAGGGTTTTGAGGACCCTCTTGTTTTCACCCCAAATTAGGGTGATTCCTCCAACTCGGGTTATACGTATTGGAGTAGGGATTATTCCCACTCCTCTGATTTTGGTATCCCCCCTTGAAATTGGCCAACCGTATTTCCTTGGCTATGAAGTGCTTCCCTCACCCCCGATATAATTGGATATGATGCATTGTCATGGTCTAATGTGTCACAAACTAAGCATAGTGAGGGTGTCTCAACTGCTACGAAAGTGGTAGTTTTAGAAGTTTCCAAAGCCTCCAACTTACGCATGAGTGACGTGACTCTAGCTTATAGGTATTCTCTTCCTCTAATTGGAGTTTGACTCCAACATGTGAGGTAGTGGGTTTGTTTATGTGATTTTGAGTCGTATGGTTTTGAGTCCCCATACTAGCCCAATCTCTTGCCAAGTTGGCTAGATAGTCAAAGTAATTGTACGCCTTTGTGGGGTTTTTATCTAGATAGGTTCCCGCGCACATTGATTCTACACAGATATTCAATTGAGGAGTCAATGAATAATAGAACATGTTTATGATATGCCATTCTGGGAAACCGTGATGTGGACATGTGAATAGTAGGTCCTTGAACCTCTCCCAACATTGGAAGAACGTCTCACCACTATCCGATGCAAATTGAGAGATAGCACGCCATTGTGCCTCAATGCGATTTTTAAGGAAGAACCTTTTTCAATAACTCCCCTTGAAGTGTGTTCCACGAATTTATGGACATAGGCCTTAGCGAATTAAACCATGTTTTGGCCCTGTCCTTTAGAGTGAATGGGAAGAGTTTTAAAAGTAAAACCTCCCGAGGACATGCATTCTCTTGAAAAATGGAGCATGCATCCTCAAAGTCTTTGATGTGCATATATGGTTGCTCTGAGTCAAAGCCATGAAACTTGGGTATTGCTTGTAGCATTCCTGATTTAAGATTTAGAGTGGTTTGATGTGCAGGAAGTACTATAGTAGATGTAAGTGTTTGCCTTAAAGGGTTCATCTAATCCCTCATAGTATAGTTTTAGGCTTCAGTTTCCCCAATGTTGCTTCCCCTTTTATGGCCATTGTTTTGGCCATTATGCTCATTGTGTCCATTGTTTCCATCCCCTGGGACATGTCCCAGTGGATTATCAATATTTTCCATAGGTGTGGGTCGTGAATCATCTAAGGAAAATCGAGGTAAGTATGTTGGATTAAACGAGTAGGTGATGGAGTTAAATAACTCGGTGGGACTTTACATAAAGGGGAGACTCTACAAAGATGATGGGTGTGATCTTTAAAGAATAAGGACATACATATGCAGGGCACACATCAATCAAATCAAGTCCTTCCAAGCCTCCAATCTACACAGAAATATTAATTTCGTTGCCCACAAGAAATTTAAAAGCAACCCAACCGATCCTCCAATCTCCACATACAAGGCAAAACCACCAATAAACAATTAGCACGTAGCCTAACTGCCGCTAATTCTGCCTCCTAACTACAATATGCCCAGACCCCTAAAAAGCAGAAAAACAAGTAAGAATCCTAAAATTCTAACATCACGAAACAAAAATGATGGAACGAAATTACCAATTGGCCTTAGCCGACGATTCCTCCGTGGTTGCAGGTTGATGGTGAAGCAATCTATTGAATTTCGCATTAACTAAGGTTCGTGTTCTAGCACGCTTCTTGCGGTCACTTGTGTGAAAGCAAGCTCCCCGGCAACGGCACCAAAACTTAAACTCACACCAAACCTGTGCTTGAGATGATCCTAAGTGTAGGATAGTAGAATAATATAACTCAGAGTATGAGATGGCCCCACAAGGAGCTATGTGCATAGGACCGAAAAAACTAAAACATGCCTCTCAATCGCTCACGAAAATCTAAAAAAAATGCTTCTAAAAAGAAAATAAAATTATAATTGTTTTGGAAATGGTTTGATTATCTAAACTAGTTAACAAGCAAATGCTAAACAACTTGAACAATGTTTGATTCGAACACCAAGAACACGAGTTCGAACGCCAAGCCATTTTTGGGTTTGTAAGCTTTCGGGGCGTTCGAACACCAGGCCAACTTTTCCTCTTCTTTTTTTTTTTTTTGTTTGAATGGCTGCCTAGGCGTTTGAATGCCAGGGCCCTTTTTCAAATCGACTTGTTTAAGGCTCTTGGAGTCAAAATTTGCCGATGCTCATTAGACTCAAACATCTGTAACTTGAAGAGAGCTTTCCAATGGCATATCATTCATCCCATTCTGATCTACGAGTATAAACTTGCATGTTTCTCAAGACAATGCCCCAGTAATGTTCCTTGAAGAGCCATGATCGAAGCTCAGATCACTTATTTGACTCCAAATCAACTCCCTTGGCTTTAAATTCCTAAAATACGATTAAGTACGAGGTTAAATATAATATATAGCAAATAGAGCATGATTAACTCTAATCTACGGCTATCAAAGGTCATTTAGCGACGATAGACTACACTTATGTAGTCTAATCAATTAACCTAACCCAGTTGGCCAGAGTTCCTAGCCTTTCAAGAGAGGCCAAAGGTTCGAACCCTTCTCCTACAGATTCCCTCCCTAACTTTGATCCTCCTTGTAATTCTCTCTGATGAACCCAAAAAAAACAAAAAACCATGGGATTCAAAATTTCATCATCTTCCTTTTTTTTCTTTTTTTTTTTTGTTTGGGAAACCAAACAGATGTTAAAAAGTTAATTATAACACTGCATGCAAAAGGAATTCTATTTACACATCCTTGCACGAAGAGAATAATATGTGCAACAAAGAAACCCATAAAAAATTAAAGTAAATTCAAAACCTAATACTTATTTATCATAAACACCTTAAGATTCATATTTGAAGAGAGAGAGAGAGAGAGAGAGAGAGTGTGTGTGTGTGTGTGTGCGCGCGCGCGCGCGCATGTATCACGCCCACTCCTAATCAGGCGTTATTAATATCATTTTAGGGACGATGTGATCACACAGGTTAATAGTTGTCAGCAAAGCCTCACAATATATCCCAAAAATAAGAATCCTGTAAAAGATAAACAACATTGTTATATGTAAAACCATCCCATAATCACCATACGTATATAATAAAGACTACTAATCCAAACTTGTGAATATTTATAAAACTATAATGTAAACAAACTCCATGAAGGCTTTAATACAATGTACGACAATGTACACGACCAACAACTCAACTAAAGAGCTTCTCAAAGCTCCCAAACTCAACCCCAACATCAACAACATCAGTGGACTGGACATCTCCAACTAATTTGTAAAATAACATGTGTAGTAGTGAGCGATATGTTAACATGCTCACAAAGATAATCAATACTGATAAACAATGAATAATAAACAACCATTGAGTTAATCATCAATAGATAATTCACCATCAATAATAAGAAATGCCTCTTGTGATGCAATGTATGATACACGACATATGTGCGCACTATTTTGATAATATTGGCCCAATATATCGATGATTTGT
Organism: Euryodendron excelsum; assembly: GCA_033060915.1. Taxonomy (NCBI): domain Eukaryota; kingdom Viridiplantae; phylum Streptophyta; class Magnoliopsida; order Ericales; family Pentaphylacaceae; genus Euryodendron; species Euryodendron excelsum. Next base: position 20,851,158 of record CM065380.1, on the reverse strand, counting down.
TAATAAAGGATGTCCCACATCGACACCCTTTAGGTTAGTCGCACATCGGCTAAACCTTAGGTTAATCCCACATCGACTAAACCTTCTCCATGCAATATAGGATATACACACAATGTATGTTATATACAATGCCACCTCATAATCTAACATCAACATCCATATTGTATATAAGACATTCAATTTATTAAAAGTAAGAATATCTTAAATCCCCACACAACCAACACCAACATAAACAACAAAACATTCACTTCAATACGAATAAGACTATCTTAAATCCTCACCTTATACCACTTACAAACAAGATTGAGTTACTCCTTATGTTGAACCAGAGTGTCTTGAGTTGTTTTCGAACCTCAAATAATGAAAATACAAGCTTCTTCTTTAATCCCTTCTTTTCCTCTTCTTTTCTCCCATTTTTCTTTATTTTCTCTCACTTTCTTTTTGGCCAAACCTAATGGTAGTAATAAGCACCTCTCTCTTCTATCCTTACTTGACTTAAAGCCATGATAAATATAATTTGTATCTAATACATCACATGTCACACACACACATTGCTAGCAACAAAGCACACACCTTATGCACACACCTCACTTATAATGAAGCACACACTTAGGTGGCTTGAGGTTAAACCTCTCACTTAACACTTGTTTGTTTCACCACACCACTAATCGACATGATTAGCATAATTAAACTCACTTATGATAATTAATCATCATTAACATTAAGCTAAGCATGAAGATTAATTAAGCTAATTAATCATGGATTAAACTAATTAATCATGCTAAAAATAACATAATTCCTCCATGATATACTTTCATTAAAATATGCTAATCAAGCTCCTTAATTAAGAAAATCATGCTCAACAATATATGCAATTAAACTAAACATTATGCTAAACAAGATAGGGTTTTACACACACACACACACACATAGACAGACAGACAGGTTGGTCAACCTCATATTGAGAGACTTCGATGGAGCTTTTGAGCTCTTGTTAGAGGTCCTCCAAAGCCATTTCTTGCAAAAGCCGGGATGAAGAAGCACCTAAGTAAGTTGTTCTATACATGTTATAAATATATATATATATAGAGAGAGAGAGAGAGAGAAAATGTCTTTTGTAATAATAGAGGGTGCTGCTTCAAACTAGCTCTCTCCCCCTATTTTATAGAAGAAGTTAGAGAGAGAAACAAATCTCTTCTGCTATGCGTTCTCTTGCTATACTATCACTGAATACAAAGTTGTATTCTCTCTCTCTCTCTCTCTCTCTCTCTCTCTCTCTCTATGTCTATACTAGCACTGAGAGCCATCGTCTACAACGTGGAGACTGGATTCAAAGGCATTAACACTGTTGTTGCAAGACACAGAGCCAAAAGCTTCTTCGAACACGCGCTCCTTAGACGATTGGAGTAGGTTATTTAATTGGGCTCATCTAGCACAATAATCACCGGTTCAGTCCAAAATTCTCTGACGATATAATAGGCTAATAAAAATTCTTATTGGACCCAATTTCGATCTTATCAGAAGTGAAACAACACTTGCTACATAGTTTATTTGTTTATATACTACCAAAGATCAACAAAAAAAAAAGAAAAAAGAAATGTATATGTATTTTTTGGCAGGATTGGGTGTATAAACTAAGAGTTACGATTAAGATACATATGCTGCTTCAGTTACTATTGGTGTGGTAAAATTTTACGATCCCTAGTGTTACAATCATAACTCCTTAAATAAAAAATTAATCCACATGGTAAATTTTACAAGTGTGGTGGTGTCAATTACGATCTATGTGGTAAACAGTTACGATTCATTGCGGTTGCAAGTGGTGCACACTTTTTTGGAGGGTGCGCTGCATAGAATTTCCTATAAATTAGTCCACTCAAGAAAAAAAATATACATCTATTTTCACTGCATATTCTTTGGGGGCCCTAGCATGGGGTTTTACCTCCTTGTTATTCTGATTGTTAAATCTGATAAATGGATTTTTCAAATTTTTTTTTTGTATTTGCAAAGATATTTTAATTTAATTTAAGTCCAAATTTTGAAAAGATGAATAGGCTATACTGACTAAAAATATTGCACCTTTTACATATTCATTTCAAAAAAGAAGTTTTTGAATTTTTTATGTAAAAGATTTAGCAAAGTGTGCCCTAAAGAGAGAGAGAGAGAGAGAGAGAGAGAGAGAGAGAGAGAGGAGCATGCCCAAGAGACTCTTTAAAATGGCTTTCTTAGCTAATTTAGGAGTCAATTTAAAATGGCCCTTCAATAGGCTCTCTATATCATAGTTGTCAACACCATAACCATTTTTGTTGTTGGTATGACACGTATCGGAACTGGTGCATTACGGGTGCCATTTTGGATTTATCACTATAAGTAGTATATACTTATAAAAATATATATACTTACGAAAAAATATTATAAAAACGTGTTATCCAACCTAGTACAGGCATGTTGAAAATTTTAAAAGACATATTAATTGTTTAGTTTTCATATAACGCAAGTTTTAAAAGAAATTAATCATCAAATACAAGAAAAATAAATTATTTTAGAATAAATCACACAAAATCTGGTACCATCCGGTAAATTCGATATTAGCCAGTACCACTCGGTATGGCTGGTATCAACTGGTATTTGTCGGTACTTTCACTGGTATAGAACTCAACCTTCTTTGTATCGTTTTATGACCGGTATGGTACGTACCAACCGGTATTGGTTACTATGCTATGTATGACCTTTATTTTGACAAGTCTCGTTTTGGTTCTTTAAATATAAAGAGTTAAAAGTATCTTTCTAAATGTTAATTGTTATTATTTTATCAATCTCTCTCATTCTCTCTCCTTTTTTCGTCCAATTTTTTTCTCAGAGTGAGGTTCAAGGTAAGTACAAAGATACAAAAATGTTAGTTATCCAATACTTCAATGATTAAAAAGTAAAAGAGAAAAAATTGAGAGGGAGAGAGAATAGATATGTAGACTCAATGTAGAAGTGTGACCTACCAATATATAGAACTCTCCAACCAAAATTGGTTGTGTAAATAGATTCTTGCTAGAGCATACTCAAAACATGTCTGACTTCTTTAGAGCTAACCCATACCATGGGCATGTTGTTACATCCTATCTATTTTACCTTCATCATCCAACAAAACAAAACTACAAAGGAAACGAGATCAAAATTTCAATAGGATAGATATTGAATCTCAAAGAAATATAGTTTGGGAGAAGTTAATAAATCTTTATTATTCTCTAAAATAATTTGACAAACATTATTCCAAGTGGGGATGGAAGAACATAGCTAACAAACCAACCAAATCTACAATGCTTTTGTGGACAGAACAATTAAACCAAAAAATTACAAATTGACCATGCCTAGATGGAATGCAATCCTACCAAAAGCTAACCAAAAAACAGAAGCATATAACTTTGGTATTAAATACTAAGAGTATTACAACAATGATAAAAATCTCTTATGCAACTTAAGTTTATATTTTGGTTAATGATTAGAAATAGGTAACACAAAAACAATGGTTTCCACACTAGGTTCAATGATGGACCTGATGATCGACAAAAGCAGAATGGCTAAGTTACTCATTTAGGCGAAATATATATCATATATGTGTATATATATAACACTATATCCATGTGTAGACATGCCAATTTTGGCCAATCAAAAATAGTCACATGTTCTATAAAGCTTTAAATCCCTACAAATCAAATAGTGCCACGTGTCTTGCAGACCACTATCAAAGCTTGTAAGGATGGACAAATCACATGCCGCCACTTGTCAAAATGATTTAGTTTTCAAGTGACAAGGTTTAAGCTAATCAAATTGTGCCACTTGTTACATAGGACCCACAAGAAAGAAGATAAATATTTCTTCTAATTAAAATTGGACACGTGTTTATAAATATCTTTATTGATTATTTTCTCTTTTAAATTAAAGAGAGATAATTATTATAAGGTAATTAAAGATATTCAGGATTCTCTCAACCCACTAAAAATAAAGGGTGACCCTTTAAAGAGAGACATAAAGACAATACAAAATTTTTGCCTACAACAAGTAAGAGAGAGCTCTGCAATCAAGCCTCAAAAGCCCTGAAGAACTTTCTCATTTAATCATCTTCGTCATATAAATTGGAGAAGAACCCATCGTTTGATTCGGGATTAACTTGAAGCCCTAAAGTCAACGTTTTGGAAGAGAAGAATCAAATAATTAATTTCTTTGCTTAAAAATTGCATTAGAGGTTGTAATCCTCTTATTCAAAAGCAAAAAAAATTCAATTTTCTACTTTGATTTTGTGTCTTATTATTTTAGACAAGAATTTTTTGTCTACAAATTTCTAGCACGCCCAGTGGGACCTTTTCTACCTCTCATCTCTTCTCTTCGTAAAATCAATGAAGACTACTTTTCAATGGCTCCTAAGAAGAATGATTCTAAGGCTATTCAAACCAAGGCTCTAAATCTTTGATTGTTACAAAGATTGGCTCGGACATTCAAAGTAGTTGTCCAGCCACCCGAAGCAAGGCAAAGGCTACAGCTGACACGCTAGCAAGAACCTCACTTCTTCCTAAACCAGTTCCTGTTTTTAGTTCTAATTTACCAAAGACATCACCAACTTCCTTGAGTATGCTGGAAGGCATAGAAGAAACTGTTACACCGGGGGTAAAGGACACTGCTGTAACGATGGAGGAGGCTTTCTCACAGTCTTCTGTGTCACAAAAATCTGCTTTAAAATCTCAACATGATGATGAAGAAAGTGATGATCCAACTAACTGTGGCTTTAGTTCTTCTGAAACTCCTCGGTCAAAGCTCAATTGACTAGATGTTTCTACAGGTTCATTCAGTTCTAATGCCATGCTTGTCATGACAACAAACGCTTTTTCCATAGAAAAACAAGTTGCTCTCTTGGCAAAAACTGTAAAGGCGCTATGCAAAACGGTGCAAGATCGTGATGTCCAAATGACATTTATGGTGAACAAGATAGAGAGCATGGGAGAGTTGAACCAAGTTACTGCCAATCCTTCAAAACTATAAGATCTTGCTCAGTGTTTTACCAAACAACTAGAGACCCAAAACAACTTGCAAGTCTTGGCCAATGGATCAATCCTTGTCGATCAATTGAGGGAGATCATTCTAGGTGCTATCAAAGATAAGTACAAGGGAACTCCAAAATCTTCTCACACTTATGCTAAGCCTTATACTCAAAGGATTGATCAATTGAAGATGTCTGCTGGTTACCAACCACCGAAATTCCAACAATTCGATGGCAAAGGGAATCCAAAACAATATGTTGCTCATTTCGTGGAAACGTGCAACAATGCTGGCACTGATGGAGATTTACTCGTCAAACAGTTCATTCACACACTCAAAGGCAATGCTTTTGATTGGTATTGTGATCTTGAATTTGCACCATTGATAGGTAGGAGCAGTTGGAACAAGAATTTTTGAATTGCTTCTACAGTACTCGTTGTACTATTAGTATGATTGAGTTTATCGGTTCTCGCTAATGGAAAGATGAACCAGTCATTGACCACATCAACCGCTGAAGAAACCTGAGCCTTAACTGCAATGATAGGCTGTGTGAGATCTCTGCAATCGAGATATGCATTCAAGGCATGCAATGGGGGTTGTATTATATTCTTCAACGAATCAAGCCTAAAACCTTTGAAGAATTAGAAACGCGAACTCATGATATGGAACTTAGCATTGCTGCAAACGAAGGTCAAGGACTACCTTTCCAAGATCCTCTCAAAGGAGAAAACAAACTTGACAATCGAAAAGGGGGCAGCAAGCCTTTCACCAAGCCAAATATGAAATAGTTGATGTTTATAATCACTGCACTGGTTAGATCTCTACCAAGTCCAAGAAGAAAGAAATAGAGAAAGCTAATTCTACCCAAGAAAAATGGAGGAAAAAGCTCACGTTACAAGAAATGCAAAACAAAGAGTACCCCTTTCTTAACTCTGAAGTCCACAAAATCCTTGATTAGTTGTTAGAACTAAATGTTATCGAGCTCCTGGAGATGAAATGGCCTTAAGAAGCCAGGAAGGTTAATGATCCGAACTACTGCAAGTAGCATCGTTTGTTTAGCCATCCAACTCAACATTGTTTTGTTCCGAAGGAAAAAATCTTAGGACTAGCTAGCCAAGGGAAAATCACACTAGAGGAAGAAAAAGAAGTGGTAACGACAAACCAAATTGTCATTGTCATTGGGTCTTTTGATCCCATAGTCCTCTATGAAGGAACTTAAGAGTTTGAAATCCACATTCCTACATCACCATCCTAACGTTGAAGTCCCCAAAATGCTTGATCAACTGTTAGAACTAAACGTTATCGAGCTCCCGAAGATGAAACGGCCTGAAAAAGCTGGGAAGGTTAATGATCTAAACTATTGCAAGTACCATCATTTGGTTAGCCATCCAACTCAATGTTGTTTCGTTCTGAAGGAAAAAAAAAAACTTGGGAGTAGCCAGCTAAGGGAAAATCATGCTAGAGGAAGAAAAAGAAATGGTAGCAACAAACCAAATTATCATTATCTTTGGGTCTTTTGATCCTATAGTCCTCCATGAAGGAACTTAAGACCTTGAAATCCACATTCCTACATCACCAAGATTGGATGTTCAATTTGGATCAATGAACCAAGTTGACCTTGCATTATCTACTCTTTTAGTGCAGCCATCCACAAATGTGGGCAATAATGATAATGTGATAGAGTCAACTAGCTCAGATAACAAAGGATGGACCCTTGCTACCCATAGAAGCAAAAGAAAATCAAAGTTAACCTGTTCTCAATACATGTAGTCAAATTGTGTTTTAAAAAAGCCTAAGGCAAGAAACAACAAAGAAAAAGAAAGGCCAAAAGGGTAGTGTTGGTAGTATCAAAGAATTTATATATCCAAAAGCCACACATTCCTATTACCTTGTGGGAGTTCTTCCCAAAATTAATGCATCAAGTTGATATGGACGTTTGTAATGATATAGATATTGAAGAATCCCCTAAGCATGTTGAGGACTCATCTTCCTCACCTACACATACACCAATTGAGCATGATGTCTAGTATTGTTCAAATAATTGTGTTGTTTGCATGTCAGATATCACTTTCTCAGATGAAAATTTGTTGCTTGGTTCCACACCACACAATCATCCTTTTTTTGTTGCTAGATATGCGAGAGAGCAAAGAATCAATAGGATGCTCCTGGATGGAGGATCAATTGTCAACATTTTGCCTCTTTGTGATACAAAAGAACTTGGCGTCACGATGGAGGAGCTTTCCCCCTAGTCGTTTGATGATACAAGGATTCAATTAAGGAGGATAAAGATCTATTAGAGTTCTTCGTCTAAACTTACTCATTGACAACATGACATTAAGTGTGTTATTCCAAGTCATTGATGCCAAGACTTCATACAATATGTTGTTAGGACGGCCTTGGCTGCATGACAATGGAGTTGATCCATCTACCCTCCATTAATGTTTCAAGCATTGCAGAAATGGCGTTTATATAAAAGGTTGGTTTTGATGACGAACCTTTCACTGAAGCAGAATCACATTTTGCAGATTTTACTTAGCAAATATCATGGTGAAAGAATTACAACATGTCATCTCTTCATCAACTTGCAAGTCTCAAAAGGGTAATGAAGTTCGAATCGGCGAAGACCTTGCTCCTACTAACAAGAAGAAGGGAGCTGATCAAAACAAAAAAACTCTTATTGATGATGAGGAGAAGAAAACCGTTTCTAAGGCACCTCCAATTCTTTGGCATGTGCCCAATTTAAAGACGAGTAAGGATCAATCTTTGAAAGGCTTGACTCTTCTTGTCACCAGCCTTAACCAGACAAAGCTTTCTACACCATTGAAGGGGTTCATGTGACCAACACAAAGTCCTGGAGTGGAGCATGGCTATTTGCCTTCACAAAGAACAGAAGAAGTTGCTTATAAGCTTCTCGCAAGGGCTAGATCTAGTCTTCAAGAGTCAACTGCCTTAGGGAAACTATCATTTGAAGCCATTGGGGAAAAGGCACATGGTTTGAATTCAACTCAAAACATGCTCAAGCAAAAAGGGTATGCTGTTTAGAATTCTCAAAATGGCCTTGGGTACACTCCCCCTGCTCCTATGTAGATTGTGATAAAGAAGCCAAGTAATCACTATATCACAATTGAAGAAGATGCTTCACTAACTCTAAGCAAGCCTTTTGTCTTTGATCACTTAGGTAAGCCACAATTGAGAAAGATATATATATATATATATATAATGCTATTCCTATAAAAAAATTTATACAAAAACTCTTATCAAGATAATGTGGCAGTGACAGTTTTATAATTAAAAATTATTATAGTAGGTGTTTTGTTTAAAGTGAAAAGCTTTTACTCGGACACATCATTCTGTGTAAAAATTCTAATTTAGGGTTGTGTATTGGTGGACCCTAGACTTCTACTTCAACTAGGACTAAGACTTTTAATTAGGAAACTTTCTTTTTTTAAAGCTTTAACTATTAAGGTTATTCTGGACCTCTTAAAACTATTTACAGGGACTATTTCACATTTGAATTCTAAAATAAAACTTGTAAAACCATACTACAGTCTTAACTTGTTTTTTCTCTACATTGTGAGTTTATTTTAAAATAATGCTACACATAATCCATTTTTTCATAGATCATTCCATTTTTTGAGGTTTCATTACATTTATAGAGATCCCAAGCAGGGGCAGACCTATGTTGTAGGGGAGGGGTGCCATGGCACTCTCAGGTTTTGGCCAACCCTCTTATGCATAGTATACCTATCTATTGTCCCAGTAAAAAATTATTCTACTAGCACCCCCCAATAATTTAAAACCCTTTTTAATGCACTAATACAATAAAGAAAATTTCTATTCTTGTAGAAAATTTATACAAAAATCCCAACCCTAATGATATGATGATATAATTTTGTAATTAAGAGCAATCATAATGAGTATTTTATTTTAAAGTAAAAGGCTATGACTCAATCACATCATTTTGTACAAAAATTATGTCTAAATCTATATCTAAATAGTATCATCCTTCAATAAAATATCAAATTTTTTTTTTCTAAAGTGGACTATGGATCCTATCCATTTTTTCGGGAACATCCTAACCTAACAATAGTAGTGAGGTTTTTATTATGCACTAATACAACAACCAAATGACTTGGTCATAGAGTGATAAAAATTAGGCTTCGCAAAAAAATGAATAATAATTTTCTTACAAGCTTTTTGATTTTGTACATGGCATCAGAAATTGCATTAAAGTTTAGTATAGAATGAATCATAGATGACTTTCAATATTTACTTCAACAGATGATTAGTTAAAATGGATTGAAAATAATATTTTTTATATTATATTTTGCTAGGCCTGAACCAAATTGGTTCTATTTTTTATATTAAAGTTTAGTTTTGTATATGGTTGAACTTAGAAAAATGCAAAGATAATTTAAAATATAATAAATTATATTAATTGAAAAAAAATTGTGTTTCAAGTTTTGACATCCCTCAATACAAAATCCTGATTCCGCCCCTGATCCCAAGGGTCTCATAGTGAAATTCCTCAGTTAATGCAACACCTACTTGCTCCGAAAACAATAAAACAAGAAAATGCAGAAATTATGCGTTCCCTTCATTTATAGGCTCCTAGTACAAGAAAGATATTCTATGGAGCCCAATCTATTACGTAACTATATCAAACATACCCAACCATCATTAGTCCCCAATCTAGTTAGTGGGCTAAAGGGTCCATTGCATTGTTGAGCAGGGCCGATTCAATACTTTTGGTCCCGATTACTTGTTTTCGTGAGACAGGTTTTGGCTGAGATTGTATATTGAAATAGCTTGGATAGTTTGGTTAAAATCCAGACACAGCTAGCCCGAATTGAATGAGAGCTATACATCGACAGGAATTATATGACAAAGAGCCTACACACTTAATAGGAATATACAAATCTTCCAAAAAAAACTCAACAAAAAAGTGAAAAGAAAATATTTGCTTCAGTTTGATTCAACTCTATCAAAAGTTCAGTTTTCTTCGAAGTTTTAAATTGGCCAAACCAATAAATTCAATTCAGTTCTCAAGTTGGTATTCTTAAAACCAAGACTAACCTGATATTCAATCAAAGACTGAATCTATATATTTTACAAAATTTAATATACATTTAGTATATGTACAAAATTTATTATTTATTATACTTAAATATTGTTGATTTGTTTTGTTCGCTTTTTTTTTTAAAGTTTTTGAGAAATTAATAATACAAAATTGAGTCTATTTCTTTTATATTTTTAAATAATTAAATGAATAAATCAAGTTTTATATAAAATAGGAGACCCGAAGCATCCAGTCCAAAATTGAATTATGGAACCGCGCGACTCAATCTGAGTTTGATGGGATGAGTAGTTTGCTTATCAGAACTATCAGTTCGATTTTAAATTTGATGTGGACCTGAACCAATGCATTCATGGGGACACCATACGTCAAACACTAAAGGTACATAATCGTTCCAACTTCCAACTATGTGTACGATGTGCGCTCTAACCCTTAGAATTAGCGAATTAGGAATTAATTTTGATCAAATTCGTGAATTCAAATAATCAAATTATCGAATTCTAGTTGGAACGAATAGTTAATTGCTACGTGTATTGTTATAGTGTAAAATATATAATAAAACATTTTATTAAAATTTTGCATAAAAACTTTTGTAATTTAGTAAGGAAATAACTGTTATATTTCTTTTATTTATTTTAAACACTATACATTTAGGTTTTTTTTGAAAAAATTGAGGCATACAAAAATTGAAAGTATCTAAAACATATGTATATATTTATATATTTATGTTTAAACATATGATGTATATCTCGTGTTCTAGAAATGCTTTCATTCTCGATATATTTGTACAAATGATACTCTTCCACAGCCGCATTACATGATTACTCAGTACACCACCATGTGGCCTTAGTAATCAATCTTTTTCTCTTTATTACTGTTTTCATGACCATTTCTCTTATATTTACTTCTGTTCAAGTTGAAAATTTGATTTTATCAAAATCACATGATTATTAATTAATTGGGTTAGCTCGGTTGGTTAGTACTCTTAGTCTTCTTTTGAGAGGTCAATAATTCAATTTTTGCCAAGTGTAAGAGTTGATTGCAAAAAATTTATCCTTTGTGAATACATTAATTCCAACGTAGATGATGTGTCTTTAATTGGATTAAAAAATGAGTATACGCTGGCCTCAACCGGAAAAAGAAAAAGAAATTCAGATGATTAATTATTGGGCAAATTCAAGGGGGACCTCTCATAAGCAAGTCTCCAATCCCAACCCTACGTTCCCCACCATCAAGTAGACAATTCACGTGGGTGGGGACGATGCTCTCCACAAGCAAACACACCACCCCAGGGCCTCCCCCATCGGTTGCTCCGCCATGCTAGCCATGCCCCATTGCTCCGGCCCACCACCGTACTCGGCCAACAACCCCCTCACACCATGCCACCGGCTTGGGCGTCGCTGGTTGGTAACATTGTTTACATGGCACATTGTCGATATCCCATGATGCCGACACACCGGCATTGACTATATATAGGATACATAAACCTTGCTATTATTGCATTGGACTATTGGCTAGCAAACAATATAGTGCCACTGGATGTATTTAGACCTTGCGCAAGATGTTTGGGTTCATTCACATTAGTAGAAATGTGAATTGAGAATTTCCACAGCAGCAATGCGGAATATGAACTGAATGATGTGACCATATTTTATCATTTTATAGCAAAACACCTATTAAAGGGGCCAATATTTTTATAATAAAAAGCAATAATTTTATATGAAAATTTTGTAAGAATAGATTTTTCTGAATCAAAATGTACTTGCCAACAAAAATGAAAAATAAAGTACCAATCCACCAATTGGTTTCAGTGTTATAGGTTTTCTAAATACTCTATTGACACTAGTAATATTCCACCGGTGTGTCCGGGCAACTCTCATCGGAGATAACATCACGATTAAACGGTAGAGGAAGGAAAGGTGGGGATGTACATCTCAAAAGAGCCCAATTGACCCCTTGGAAGAATGGATGGTGCTTGATCGCCGATGCACCCATTGTGGACCCCATTCGCCTCGCCGGATCCTTAACCAACAGCTGTGATATGAGGTCCTTGGCCGTGGCGGGGATTGTTTGCTCTTTAGGGAACTCAAGGGCTCTAGCCACTATATTAGCTAGGGTTAGCTCATTGTCCAACCCCTTAAAGGGTGTCACACCATACAATAGTTCAAACATAAATATCCCGAGTGTCCACCAGTCCACAGCACTACCATGGCCCTCCCCAGACACAATCTCCGGTGCCAGGTACTCGTGGGTCCCGACAAACGACATCGAACGGACATCGATCGGCTCGGACACGAACTCGGGCCCACCGCGATGGCCCGGCTTCTTCTTGCGCTTACGCTTTGGATGGAAGCACGACACGGCTGGAACAATGCAACTGGGAAGAATGCACGAAGTGGACGTAAAAGGCGGTGGATCAACCTGGTACTCGCTTGGTGGGGGCGGAGCGGGCTGGTTTTGATTGGAGATAATCTGAGCCATTGATGTAGAAGAATCACATTTCAACGACAGGTCAAAATCGGTGAGCATGATGTGGCCGTCCGATCGAACTAATACGTTTTCGGGCTTGAGATCACGGTAAACAATTCCCATCATGTGAACATATTCTAGTGCCACCACTACCTCCGATGCGTAAAACCTGGAAAACCATGAGACTAAGATCAGTCCTAAGTGATGGAATTGAATTAAGAAATCGATCGCCATATCAAAGTGAACACTTTATGATATTAATAATCAAGCAAAGCCACCACTATTAGGATTAAAAAAGAGGAAGAAGAAGAAGATATCAGCATTTCTCCACCATGTATGGTTTAGCCTGATACAGATGCACACATAAGATTTTTTTTTTTTTAAAAGGAAAATTGCAATTGCGCCCCTAGTGCATGAAAATAATTGAGAACCATGATGGTCACATGATGAGGCATGGGGACCTACACTTTTGGTCATTGCCTCATGGGTCCTATATCATTGCTATTCTACAAACATTAACTGGATCATAATAGGAGTCATATTGATAATTTTTTTCCATGTACATAACACTATTATATATGGACAGATTTTGAGTACGATAGTTGCAAGAAAGATCGTAGTTCAAATTCCAGTACCTAGAAGGAAAGACTCAGTTTAACAAGAAGATTATCCAATTAACTGCTACATAATCATAAGACGGGTGCACTAAAAAAAGTATGACCCTAGCACTTTGTTTTTTCTTTCTATATATCCAAATAAAAATGGATAGATAGGATAATAGCAGAGTGTAGTTTATTACATAGATTACCTAGAGCCCCTCAATAACTTCCCATGCAAAGTGATGTACCCAAAAAAAAAAAAAAAAAATCCCATGCAAAGTGGGAGACCAAAAGAATAAGGGTCACTAGCCCATCTGTCCCCATAGTTTGGCATATTCGCACTTACCTTTACTTTTTCATTGTCCGACTCTTTTGTTTTTTTTTTTTTTTTTTAGCCCCCTTTCCCCCCCTTATGTCCTATATTCAATTCTTAATTCAATTACGATATATCAATTACTCATATGCCATCAACTGAGTATTTATAATTGTCTCTTTGTATTGGAGACGTTTAAAGTTAAAAAAAAAAACATATTGTCAGTTAAATCTGACATTAACTACTAAAAACAAAAGTGACATGCAAAATTCCTCTTAGATGAGAAATTCCTTTTTTTTTTTTTTGTTTCCAACAACATGAGAGAAAATTCAAACTAACATAATCGAGCATTTGAGTTTATAATTGAACCCAATTTGTAGTGACAGTTTCATTGCAAAAATAATATGCTATTCTATAGCGTATCCACTGTCCAAGCATAAACTAAATATGTCAAATATAGTTCCTTTACTTGAAGAAAAACAAAAAAATAAATAAACAAAAAATTCAAAGAAAAAAACCAAAATTTTAATACAGTTAAAAATATAGCTCCCTTACTTTTATTTTTTGCAGCAAAAGGAAATAGCCGTTTAAGTGTTACATTACAACCAGTAGTAGAGAAATAACAGAGAGGGGCAAAAAGGTGATAATGGTAAATAAAAGGGGGCCGAAATAACATATCCTTAAATTTTGAAAAAGGGAAACCCCAGAATTCCCGCAAAATTTAACGCCCTAACGGAAACCCACGATTGTTGGAATTTGGCCAGAATACAGATTTCCGTAAAAATAACATAAGCTAAAAGACAAAAATGCCCTTCCCGATGCCATCTGGAAAAAAAAGGCCACGTATTTCACGGACCACCATATCAAAAAGATCCATAGTAACACGTGAAAATGGGTCAAACTGCAATCTACCAACGGTGCCATCAAAGTCTGAGCTGCTCAATCAACGGTGATTATAGCACCACACAGGAAAATAGTGTCATACCGTTACGGACCTCGTGCGTTTTGAGCTAGCTTTGCCACCCAGAAGAAAGGTTTCAGTGGTTGACTTTTGGGCATTATTGTAATTTGAAAGAAGAAGAGTATGCATCTACAGACTTACGTACTGTGAGGTCGAGGACGTGTCTTAAAATTATTGGCTGTGAAGAGAAAACAATGCATGTTTGACTTTCCAACGTGTGAATCCGTCGAGCTCACGTGGATCCGAGCACGTGCGATCGCCACTCTGAATCTCACTCTTACTTTTTTACTGACGCAACCATTCAGTGTAAAGTCTCCTCGAGAAATGATCAAGTGTAGAAGGCCCACAGTAGATCTAAGTAGTCCGCACAAGTTCGGACTTCAGAGACAAAATGTGACAGTAACCACAACTGGGCCCCACAGCGGAATCCACCCCGCTCCTGCCAGGTAGTGAGGCCCACACGTTGGTACATCAGTGTGTGACTGTGATTGCAGAACTCGAAACACCCAATCAAGTCCATGTACGTATAGATCCAATATAGGATATGCGTATAAGTTTAATTCTGATGCATTTTACACAATTACTATATAAATATGTAATTTTTATGAACACATATTTTAATGTATGTTTGTTAAAAAAATTTTTATGGTACATTAAAATTAAACTTTATGTATCTTGGAGTGCTAACGTGCGCACCTGACGGCGGATTCAGGGAAACGTTTACCGGGCTGACGCTGCCGGAGGACGTGGAGGTCGCCGCCGGGGCAGAACTCAGTCAGCAGGCACGACCACTTTGGCGACTCCAAGGTCGAGTAAAGAGTGGGCAAGAACGGGTGGTCCAACATTTCGAGTATTTCCTTTTCTGTCCTCGCTCGGCCTTCTTTATTACGGCTTGCGAGTTCCTTCTTGTCCATGACCTTGGCAGCGAAGACGGCGTCGGCGTTGGCGGCGCATTTGAGCTCGGCGAGGTAGACGGAGCCGATGTCGCCGGAACCGAGGCGGTGGAGGAAGCGGAGGTCCGAGAGGGCGAGTTGGCCGGAGGGGGACTCGGATCTGGAGCGGCGGATTGCGTCCCAACAGGGATCGCCGGAGGGAGTATGGGGCTTCCTGATGGTGGGGGCGGTGGAGGAGGAAGCGTTCGTCCAGGTGGTCTCTGAGCCGGAGCTAGTGCTGCTGTGAATGTCAGTGGCGGTGGTGGTGGAGTCGAAGCTCATGCTCTGTAAGTCGTCTGCGAGGTCGTCGAGCCATGGCTCCATGGTTAATGTCTTTGAGAGAGAGAGAGAGAGAGAGAGAGAGAGCGCAGAGAGTCTCTTTGAAGCAGATTGAAGGATGAGAGGGGGTCCTCGGGGGAGGGAAGTGTCCGATGCTGGGCCTTAAATGTGGATTTGGGTCATAAGCGGGCCGTAGATGATGAACATTGGAATTGGAGCACTATATATGGACACACCATCATACCCGTTAATTTTGGGTATTGCAATATTATAGTATATTTTGAAAAAACACCATCTTTTTTATTCAGACTTAAGAATCAAATTTTCAAATGGTACACTATAGTATTAAACCACTGTCACTTGATTTAAGCATCATGTTAAGGGATCTATTCAGTAAATATAATATAAATCTTACAACAGAAATAACACCTAAAATCAAGATGCTACCTTCTCAATGAATTTTTATCCCACTTGTGTAAATATGTACATATTTATAAGAAAAATGTTATACATAAATTAATTTTTAATTCACTTTCTTATTTACAAAACCCAACGTAAATTAGTCTCACATACATTTATTTATATGAGTCTTACTGCATTGTATCTTGTAGGTGAGAAAATAGATTAAGAAATTAGTTTATGTATAGTATTGCTCTATTTATAAATACATATTGGCACTGGAGTTGAATATGCTGGGAATTAGTGTATTTCTGATTGTACTTAGCATACTGGTGCAATTGGTACACATGGTAAGTGAAACACTACTTGAATATTGGAGGTTTGAGTTATGAGCAATTCCTGACTTCATTTAAGTATAAGAGCAATGGCAAGTTAAAGAGATCCACCTTTCAGTGGGCAGTTGGTAGAATGACCGATTAACGACCAACATTTAGTAGCTAAAACACCCTGTCATGTAAAATGTGTACTTCAATGCATGAGATGTAATCTTCGGGTGAGTAACACGATTAGTAGTACAATCGTTCGAGTCAGTATCAAATATTGTGTGGTTTTAGTTCAGCCATATATGCTTGGACTTGTATGATTGTACTTGGGGATCCAATAACCTCCTCAGTCGTTATCAAGTAACCAATTAGATTAAGTTTTTTGACTTTAATCTCAAACTCAGATTCCTAATGCCTGTTTTTTTTTTTTTTTGTCTGAATGGATTTATATCGTTTGTCTTTTACAATATCGTCGTAGTCTTGGCCATTAAAACACGAAGAAGAGACACTAGCAATCGTCTCATCACCATGTTCTTGTCTATTCATGCAAAAATTAACTGTTAATTTGATAAAGAGCTTTATA
Source organism: Euryodendron excelsum (assembly GCA_033060915.1). Taxonomy (NCBI): domain Eukaryota; kingdom Viridiplantae; phylum Streptophyta; class Magnoliopsida; order Ericales; family Pentaphylacaceae; genus Euryodendron; species Euryodendron excelsum. The sequence continues at coordinate 20,834,198 of CM065380.1, read as the reverse complement.
TTATGATCACTCTACTCAGGTGAAATGCTCATCGATGTATGGAAAATGATATCTTTACAAAACATTTATATAGTAAGTCCCACTATAATGATATGATAGTGGTAATTTTATAATTAAAAATTATTATTGTAAATGTTCTATTTTGAAGTAATAAGCTCCCATTCAAACACTTATTTGTGTATGAAAATTCTATAGGACTGTTTTGTTTATATAGCATTATCCATTATATTTACGATAACTTTTTTGAGTGTTCTTTTTTTTTATATGAAAATTTTGTATGACTTTTCTATTTATGTAGCATTACTTACAATATTTACGATAACTCTATTGAGTGTTTTTTTTTTTGTATGAAAATTCTGTATAACTTTTTTATTTGTATATCATTACTCATAATGTTTACAATAACTCTTTTGCGTTTTTGTATGAAAATTCTGTATTACTTTTTTATTTGTATAATATTACTCATAATGTTTCCGATAACTTTTTTTTGAGTGTTTTGGGTAAGTAATTATCATCATTTTCATTAGCTTTTAATTGATTGCTTGGGAACACTTTAACTTGAAACTCCAGATGATGTCTGCAGTAGTCAAAAGTTCCATGCATAATATAGGTCACAAGGTTATGAATCATTGCTGATAAAAAGGTCAATTGGCTTCATGAATTTACCTCGATTAAATGATAAAGTTGTCTTCTATATATGCTGGTTATCACATGCATGGAGATGTAAGTCAAAGTACTGTTTTGGTCTGCAATATTCATTGTATCAATCCGAAGTGTCAGATGATGGGGTTTATATTATCTGTCACCGAAATACCTAATACATGATTTATGACCTTAAAGCTCTTTTTTTTAATGGCGAGGAGCCACCACAAGGCAGGTCCATAGTGAACCCACAAGTGTAAATCCCGGATAACTGCAATTACTCGTACACCACAGGCATTACTCGTACACCACAGGTTAGGTGAGCCCGGAAACATCAAGAAGTACCCAAGACGTTCGAATTTACTGTTCGCTACAGAGTTCACTCCACATCTTTGGGTTACCCATGTGGGTTATTAGGAACTTAATAACTTGTTTGCTAGCAGATGTTTTCTAGTTTTTCTCTCCAGTACACATGCTCTTGGGAAGCTTGGCCAAAGGATATATGATGCTGGTGGTTCAAGGGAAAATTGCATTAGGAATGTTGAGTCCTGATTAAACTTTCATGATCACTATATGTAGTGCATGTGTTGGAGAAGTTTCTTGAATTAGTCAAGTGGCACAATTATCTCTCCAACCTATAAATCTTAATTACAACACATTTGTATAGACTTGTTGAGAAAGAACTGTGCCATCCAGCTACCGCACAAATCCATGACGGCCTCCTACCCTTTTCTTGGTTTTTGGTTAAATTGGCGCTGCATGAATTCACAAATTCACGAAAAAGATAGAGGATTCTCTCCATTATGTGAATTGGCATGTCAACTATAAGATTAAAATAAAGACTCAAATCTTCTTGGTAGTAATATAGTGACACATGGTGTATGAATATATCAATAACTTAGATTTGTAGAGTAGTGAAGAGACTTTTAAAGAAAAATAATATTTGACAAATTTGATAGATTGTTTTTTTAAAAGTCTCTTCACTATTTTACAAACTTAGATTGGTGATGTATCCACCCATCACGTGTCAACTTTTGATAAGTATTACCACCGAGTACTCAGTGCTACTTGACTATTGGACTATTTTCATTTTAATACAGTACATGCTATATGTCATACAATCATGGTTGTGTGAGTGTGTTGGAGTCCCATGTTGCGTGTGTACTAATAAAGTGCAAAACATATATGCAGATGCGGTGAATCCTTAATGTGAATAGTCCTTTCAGGTGGGAAATCAGCTCGTGACAAGTAATATCTAAGCCAACTCGAGATGCACTATAACTTGGGTCCCAAGCAAAAGCGTGGGTCTCACGCAAGAGGGTGCCAAGCATTGAGCAGGGGAGGTTGTCACTAGTGTGTATTGAGAAGGTAGGAATAATATTACCCCTCGAGTTTGTGGAATAATACTATGAATTTCACTCTTACTCACATTTCGTAGACTTGTACAAGTTCGAGAGGTAATCGGTCGAAGGCCTGGTCAGTCACCATTTATGTAATACAAGAAATTTACATAGTTTATATGAACGATAGTTATACAAACTCAAACGAGTAGTCTGTTAAAAGTCTAGACACTGTCTTAGAAAAAAAATAAAAATAAAATAAGATAATAGTTTGCAACATTTCGATTTTACTTCTGTTTTTCTGGCATAGAGCATTTCCAATCCATTCACTGTGGATTTAAAGATTACTTCGAGGAATGGTGTTGGGCCGGGCTTGGCACGTATGGGGGCCTGAGGTGAAACACTACATTTTCCTTAGAATTGGGATGGCAGGGGTGGCCATGGTTTATTCACACATGCACACACAAATTATTATTATTATTATAGATAATATTATACCAACAAAAATTTGTACATAAAATTATCTCATAATGATATAATTGAACGAGAGCCATTAATGTCTATTATATTGACTCTTAATTAAAAAAATAAATTTTTTTGAAAAAATATCATTTTTTTTATTATTATATGATCCATCTTGTCATGGACAGTTGGTCGATTTTATCACATAAACTTAAACAATAGCCTATGCTGTATGGGTTCTGCAACTACTGTTTGATGTTCATATATATATATATAGATATATGTGGCAAATTCATAATGAAGTTGGGTACGTCTTTGTCAGCCCTTATGGAAATTCAGCTTGTAAGCTTGTACATATACATTTTAATATACCCTTAATGGGAATATACAGAGCTAGGCTTCTTTAACACAGATGTCCCGTCTGAAACAAGATTAATTTTAATACATACAGTGGCTTATAGGTTATAGAGAGAAAACATTATGGGTAGGCATGGGCCAGGTTAGGGCTGGGCCTGGACCACATTACAACGACAGTTCTCGTGGCCTAAGTAAAGCTCGGACAAACATCAGGCCTGATTTACAAAATTTTAAGCCTGATCAAAAGAAAAATATTTATGCCCCAAACTAAAAATAATCGATTTGCCTAAGTGGGAATGCAAGAGCGTGGATTGTCAAAATATATTGAGAAATGAGAGTGTATTTAAAGTGTGTTTTTGTGTGTATTTATATATCCTTAAAGAAAAATTATGTTGTAAGATGATAATTATGTTGTCACTTCTTCTATATGTTGGCATTGCAAAGGATGGTGCACGGGAGGGCTGTGGCGTGTGTCAAGCACTTAAAAAAAAAAAAAATTTAAATCTAAAATTTCGACCTTCTTTACGTTTAAGAATAATTTTTATAACTAGAAACTATTTTTTAAGAAAACACCAGAAGATTTAAGGTTTCTCCTTTAAAATTTTAATAATAAAATTAAACCTCCTATACTTTTATAATAACTTTTATTGATTAAAAACTAACTACAATGTTTTACAACCTGTGCACAACGTTGGCTCTATATAAAAAGAGTAACATTATATAAACATAATTTTTTTACAAAATTTTTGTCGAGAATTATGTGGTTGTTTTTGGTCTTTTACTTCAAATTAAAATATTGACTATTTTAGTTCATAATTTTAAAAATATAACTGCCATCTTATTCTGGTGGAGTTTTTTTATATAAAAAAACTGCATAAATTTGAAATTTTCATATAAAAAATGAAGTAATGACTCGATCTCTCTCTCTCTCTCTCTCTCTCTCTCAAAGTCTAAGGAAAGGCAGTTACCTCTTTCTAATTCTTTAGAAGAGCCTTTATTCATCTTCTACCCCAACCACCAACAGCAATCCATGACTGCCACCATAACGCCATTATTAAAAGTCTAAAACCACCATCTGAGTTCATGTCAAATGCATGGATTAACAGTACCATAAATGGATTTATATGGCAGCACATCAAAAGATATCCTTAGTCCTTATCAAAAAAAGGTGTGTTGATTATGCATTTTTCTGCTCTAATTCCACAATTAATTTCTCTATGAACTTCTCTTTCTGCATGGATTTAGATCTTATGGATAGGTTGACAGACAAACACAGGAAGAAAAGACAAAATCACTTGCCTAACCAGCTTTATCCTTTTGTCATTTGCACAATACCATCTGATGATTCCCCAATGCTAAATATAAACGTAAACTTGATATACATATATATAAGGTGGCCCGTGTGCTGCTCTCATATACATATATTTGTTGGTTACAGTTGTAATTCTGTTTTGGATTTTATTTTTTTGTGTTCTTAGAAATAATTTTTTTTTTTTTTGAACATTTCATCTTTCCTATTAGCAAAAGCAAAAAAGGGGGACCATTGAACAAGTTTTGATAGCGGTTTACTAAATGCATTTTCAGCAAAAACAATTTTTGAAATTAATTTATCAGACGCAATTTTGATAAATTTAAAAAAAAAAAAAGAGAACAATTGAAACCGTAACCAAACGGGTATATCAGAAACCAAAAAAATGCAAAGCTCAAAAACACTTTTTTTTTTTTTTCATATTGTTCTCATTTTCATACCAAAAAAAGTTTTTCAAAATTTTGAAAATAATGTTTATTTTTTTTAAATGGGGTATTTTCAAAAAATCTTACCGAAAACAGTAATCATAAATAGTTTGCAAACAAGCATATCAGTTTTCGTTTTTTTTTTTTTTGTTGTTGCTATTTCATAGAATTAGAAACAGATTTCAAAAACGAAACCAAACTCGTGCGGCAGCTAAAACAGAATTCAAACCAAAAGAAGGCCATAATACTAGCAATTTGAATTGCAAATCTTTACACATGGAGCATAATCCCCTCGTCCATTCATTGCAAAAGGACAACTCAGAGAATTAAGGGGAATAGGAAATTGGACTGCTGAAGGATTTTATACCTCAATGGAGTGCTCTAGATTACTAGTTACCATCATTGTTATTACCTTGTAATCAATTACTTTGAAACCTTTCTTGTGAAAAGTGGAAATGTTCCCCCTTAGTCAAAAGATTGTGTAATTTATTTGTCAAAGTTCAAACATTATCATCAAAGAAAGATGGCTCAATGGCTTCATGAATGTGTCAGTAACTTAATTTTTACACCTGTGACAAGCGGATAACCCTTTGATGTTTTAAGGCATGAGGAGTCTTTCAATTTTCATGTCGCAGGAGGAAGAAATTATTTAGCACTCTTGGAGTACTACATCACCTTAAATTTCATTGAAATCAAATTTTTCGGAATATAATTGGCTGCTATAAATTTGGAGGCAGTTAATAGAATTCCTTGTGCTTACAGCAAAAAACTGTTGGTGAAAATAACACTATTCCACAAATACAATCTCACCGAAGGTGGTAGGCTAATGGCATGTGGTTTGATTACAGGAAGTCATGGGTTCAAAGCGTACTGATACCCCTTTGAGCTTTGTAATCTGGTTGTGCCGCATGTTTGTCCACTTGGCCTTTGGTAGTGCTACGATGATGAGCTTGTCTTTCCGGTAGTAATTATGGTTCAAATCGAACATTCCGCAGCGGGTGAAATCTCTTATAGTCATGCTTAGGAGACAGTTGTTATCATCTGGTTGTCCTTTCTCACATTGCAAGTTGATATTTAACAAATGTTTTGTCAATTATTCAAGTGTCTGAAAAGTTAATAGAGTATTACACAAATGGCTGTCTCGGGTTTAAAGTGATGAAAAATTAGGATCTGGTAGTAGCAATTCTTGCCATTTTACTGAAGTCCACAGAAACCAAAACATCCATATATATACATATATATATATATATATATTTTCTCTTGAAGGCATTAGCTTCAACTTCTACAACATCAACTATTTCTCTTGTACCATAAGAGCTATATGTACATGCAAGTACAGAAAGGCAACTGTCATAAAATCAACCATTCACAGTTTTCTGTGATTTTTCATTCTCCTTATGTGCTTCCTAATTATTTAGTCTACTTTTGCTTACATTCGGCTCATAGAAGCCTTTACGTATCCATATTTTGATTAAATGGGAGCATTATTAAATATAAATAAACTTAGTAGCGGGTTGTTCAAGTTTGAATAACCTAATGAACTTAGAAATTTATTTAAGTTTGGATTTTATCTTTCTCTCTGATCTCAAACGATCTTTAATCAAGCCAATTATGAATCGATTTTGAGTAGTTTAGTTTTTTTTATGTAGTTGGAGAGCATATATATATAAGTTTATCAAGCTGAATTCAAAAAATTAACAAATTTCGAAATATGGTTCAAGCTTATTTTATTTATATACGGAGCTGATCTTAAATTAATTCGTAGTCCGGTCCTTTTTTGCCTCTCTAAAATGGAAGTCTTTTCTCCTTTTATTGACATTTCAAATGAAGTTAAACTAGATTATACCTAAATGACATAATATAAGCAGTATCCACACTAGAAATGGTGGTAGATTTGGTTGAAAATCCATTAGGATTTTGTCTTTGCCAAAATCAGAATAACCACAACCCCTTCAGCCCATGTTTCAATTAACTGTGGATATTTATTCTTTAGGTCTGTCAAGTCCAAATCATACCACTCAACCAAAATGTCTTTGTAGGAATACACTATAAAAGCATATCAAAAGGTTTAACATACGAGGCTTATGAGCTGCAAAGGAAGAGAGATATACAGTAATGTTCTGTGCCAAAACACAAGAAGTTTCAAATTTCCCTCTTTGTAATGGTACCAAAACACTAGAAGTTTTTAACTTTTTTCTCTTGCTCATGTTAATTGCGGGCCAATGATAAGAATAGAATTCGATACAACCTTTGACAATACCTCCAAAAGTGAACTACATCTTGGAGATTACTGTTGATTCAGTAGTCCCCATATATATTATTCCTCTTGGGGTAAATTGTGAGTTTACATCGATATTAGTTTTTGTTTTTGAGAGAACATCGATATTAGTTTAAGTCTTTATCTTTCTTCACTTTATTCTTTAGTAATAACAAAGCAGTGCTCTTAGTAGACACTTTAAAACAATACTAATCTCAACTAATCTCATATATTGCAATGTTTGGAACTTGGATGGAAAATGCTATTCTTTTAAAAATTTACACAGAAATTCTTCGAATGATATGGCGTTGGCATTTATATAATTAGAAACTATTATGATGAATATTTTATTCTAAAGTGAAAGACTCTTTTTTTATGTTTTTTATTTGTTTTAACAGCAATTCAGATATAACCTATAAAATGATTCAACTTTTATAAGTATACTAGAACCGTTAAATATTCACACACACACACACCCTAATGTCCCGAGAGACCTTGACTGAGCTAGCACGGGCCTTGCCCCACACCCGTAGGACACTAGCACCCGGTTTGTTTGTTTGTTTGTTTTTTTTTTACAGCAATCAATCTATAACCCACAAAAGGATTCAATCTTTGTTAGCATACCATAACCGTTAAATACTCATATACACACACTTTAACGTCCCGATACGGGATGCCTTGAAAGACTCTCATGCAACCAGATTATTTTGTATAAAATTTTCAATTGTATAGCATTACCCATCTTAGATTTGTCAAGGACAATAAAATAGAAGGGAAATCAAATTACTTTATATATGTTCTTTTTTGTTAGTAACTAAAAAAAAGAAAGTTGAACTTCATTTTACAAATCCTTATTAATTTTCTTCTCATTTCCTAATCTAGTCAAACAAAAGAAAAGAATTAATCTTCTTTAACTTCATTTTCTTTATTATATTTCTCTTTTCTTTTACTTACTCTCCACAAATCTAAAATCCCAACATAGAAATTATGTCACTACTGTATTTGTAACAACATGGTGACAATAAGGCTCCATAAGAGTAATCAAGTAAAAGGCTAAGACTTTTTGCTTTTAAATTTACTTTGATCCTATAAAGCATGGTCTCTTTGGTTGTAATGCTTTTGTTATAGTGCTTTCATCATTACCTCATACTATATAAATGTGACAAAAATCTTCCATTCTATTTGACTAATCATGATATTAAATTCGATCCCTTTTCAGTAGTCCTAATGTCGTAAGTTAAGTGGCATCTAATCAATTTTTTGATTATTTTTTTTGAAAAAGATGGAAGATCTTTTTCAATTTAGCACTACCAACATGATCCAAGACAAAAGGCAAGAACTTCTTGTTTCAAGAAGATACTTTGTTCTTTTAACTTGTTTTTACTATGCTAATTTGTTTCAAGTTTGCTCTTTTAAGAGAGAGATAGAGAGAGAGGAATGTGAAAGAGGGTTTTGAATAATTGAGCATACCACCTTCAAATGGTACAAAAACCCAATGATTAGTGTTGTAGACTGGTTGGTGTCTGAGTGGTAATCCTACAACAAGTCACTTGGTACTCAAAAGGCAGTGGCATTTAATTAAAGAGCTCTTCAGATAACCCAAATTGGGAGGTCCAAGTCTTGGGACCTCACTATTTATAGTTTCGACTTGCCTGAGTTGTGATTGTTACTAGATTTTCTTGTACTTTAGAAAAATAAAAACAAAAACAAAAAAAAAAAGTGGCATATATGAGACACCAATGGGTTGGTGCTGAGACTTTTTTTTTATTCTTCTTCTTCTTTTTTTCTTTTGTCTAACGGTGATAGGCTGTGCAACTAGGAACAAGCCTCCCTATGCGCATAATCTCTTAACCTCAATTAGGTGGGATTCGATTCTAGATTTTAGATTTTTGATACCACACGAAAATATCTTACCAATTGACAGTTGAATTTGTTTTTGTTTCATTATTATTTTTTTGGTGGTTGGATTTGTCATCGAGAATCATCTGTCTGCACTTTTCTTGATAATTAAACTTAAGTTCAAGTCATTACCCAAAAAAAAAAAAAAAAAAAGAAGTTCGAGTCCTGCTAAAATGATATTTTTTTGTACAAGTATTTGGTGAATTGTAGAAGCAACAACTTCATGTTTTGGATTGTCAGTTCCATTGTTTATTTTAATTTTATTCTTTCCTCTTGTTAAACAAATACACAAAGATCAACTACACTTGGAAAAACATGCCTTCTAAGTGTAACGAGGGAAAAAAAAAATCTCTTCCCAACAACAGTGCGAATCGAGAAACAAAGGGCCAAAAAAAAAAAAAAAAAAAAAATTTATTATACGGAGTTTCTGGGCCAAGGCCCAATTACCCACAACCGTTGTTGGAATCAACCAGACTTGGGCCAGCCTGGAAAACATTAGAGACATATGAATTGAACACACCTCACCCATTTTCAACTTTTTCTGAATTCAAAAATCTTTAGTCAACCCGCAATTGATTGGAAACATATTATTTTTCTTTTGAAATTTCAGAAGTCACAACCACCCTTGCTTAGCATGTCATCTATTTGTTTTATTATTTCTTTAATTTAAATTCATGAATATCAATAGAAGATTTTGAATTCCACTGTTTTTTAGCACTATATCTATAATATAAAAGATAGTTATATAGTTTCCTCCGATTAGCATAATGCAATTATCAAAAACCATATGGGTGGCACTCAGTGCAGCAGTAAAGTACTTAGACATCACTAGTAAAAAAATATAGAAAGCAAGCGCCTTATAAAATTTGTAGTGATAGGAGTATCATGCACAAATTTTTTATTTTTTCAACTATAAACAATATGTATTGGTTCCCGTATATACATATATATATATATATATATATATCTTTGAATAAATATTAGTCCCCCGTATATGAAACTCGACTAGCACCGGAGGCCTTTAAAGCTTGACCGTGTCACATGTAGTCGCCAAGGTCGCACTATGTTGGACATCTAACACAGTAAAATGCCTTCACCAAATATAATAAGTTCTAACAATAATAATAATGTGATTACCAAATAATACTACTACTAGCGTTCGGACCAAAGCATTGTAAAAGGAAAGGGTAATGCTATACATATATAAAATGTTTGAAAATTTTGTGTATAAAATAATGTGGTTGGAGTTGTGAACTTGTCACTCTAAAATAGATAACCTACAAGATATCATTTATTTACAAAATTACTGCCGTCACATTATTCTGGGGCAAGATTAGGTACAACAATTATGAAATAGTAGCATTTTTTTCGAAAGGCTTATCCAAACATTAAATAATATGATTGATGGATCCGCAAATTTTATGAGAACTTAGATTGAATGCTGACCAACCAAAGTACGGAATTAAATATATTTTGACACCCACTTTAGAGGTTTTCATCAAAATTAAATCATCTAGGGTGCATGGTAAAACTTTTTTTCCCCCTCTTTATTGTTCTTTTCATTTCATTGAAAAATGGTGCATGCGGGATAAAATTGCATATATTTGACCCTCCCAGACTTGTAGTGACAAAAATCCCATGCACTGAACTATATTTTTTCTTCTTTTGATTTACTTTAGTATTGTTGGACACTAGCAACCTTAAGTGTTAGATTGGTAGCCAGCTTGATTATGCCTTAAAAGTAGATTTCTTGAATTCGAGTCTCATGACAAGGGTCGAATTGATAGGATTTAGCAGGTTAATTATCCAGGGGGAAGGCTATTGTTTGGAGCTTCCAACACACAGAACAAAGTCAACCTTGGAACCCAAGGGGGGTAGGATGTAACTAATCCCTCTTCTTACATTCCATTCTCTAATAACTAGACTTCATTTAATTAAAAAAAAAAAAAAAGCCAGGGTTTAGTAGATTATTATGGTTGCTGCCAATATGTCCACTTAACACAAAACATAAGTTAACCTCTACACATTCACGCAATATAAAATTTCAAGAAATGAGATTTCAAATTCGATTCCTGCTCACGCCACTTGTGACTAGTTATAATTCATATAATACATAAAGTTTATATGATTCGTTTGAATAGTAATCATGCACGAGCTTGAGAGTATGATTGGTCGAAAACCAGAATACTCTAAAACAAAAAAATAAAAAAATAACAATTAAGATAAAAATAAAACTTCAAGACATAATGCACAGAAATTTGATGCAGAATGAAGGAGTTAGCTAAATGAATGTTACCCCTAGGAGAGTGAGTCAGCCAATCTGTTTCTGTGGGTTCATCAATACTTGATTTTGTTCAATTAACCTATCGAATCGGCTGGTGGATTACACAAAGCATATACAAGAGTAAAAGGTGGTGCTGGTCTGGTGGGTGAGGGAGAATGGGCATCTCATCTCTTTACTGTCTTCTTTATGTTGTTAGGACATAGGAACCCTTTTTTGACTTTTGAGAATACAATTGTTCAAAGAACATGCTATCCTCCTAATAATTTGTCAAAAAAATTTCACCGGTCAGAGAAATATTTTTGTAAATTTTGTTTTAAAATCAATAATTTTCGTTGAACTAAATATTTTAATAATAAAATATATATGAATTTAGTAATTATATAATATTACTCATAGACGATCTATCTATGAATGGAGATATATGCGGTGGGGTGCCTCCTCTCTCATTATTATTTCAAATCATGGGCTTCGCGGCTTTACATGCAAAACGATACAACCAAAGTAAAAGCCATTTCAATCGATTGAGACCCCCCTTTTTTTTGTGGTGTCATCAAGGAGTAGATTTTTAAATTCACAATGCTTTTTTGGCCGATTTCTAAACATGACAATTGATCCCTACTCATTTTCGGGCAAGTTGTCCCTGCTCTTTCCCCACTCTCTCTCTCTCTCTCTTTCTCTCACATGAAATTCATCATCCTGAAATAAAAATGCAAGACAAGTTAGGAAAACAAATAAGAAAATAAATTTTGGGAAGAAAAGAAACGATTAATAATAAATGTTACTTTTCCCACCAATCCAACAAACTTGGAAAATTAACGCCAAAAAAAAAAAAAAAAGAAGAAAAAAATTGGGAAACTCTGAAAGTAAAATTTGGTCTGACCAGTGAGTCACCTCCTACTCCTCCCCCACTTCCATGAAATGAAACCTTCAAAGCGAGCCAGAGACAGACAGCCCAACGACTACCCAATAATACCATGCAGTGTTTGTGTACCACCGTAATCCCTACTAAGCTACTTCTAAAACTGTCTCTCTCTCTCTCTCTCCTCAGAGAGACAACTTTCCTTTCCTTTTTCCGCCAATTTAGAGAGGAGCAAAGGAACAGTGAGACTTCTCGTGATTTGCAGCTAACCATTTTCAACTTCTTTTTTCTCTTTCTCTTTCTTTTCCTCTCTTTCTTCATTCAATCCCCCAAACACCACGCCTCTCTCTCTCTCTCTCTCGTGCCATAAACAGTCCTTTATTTCTCTCTCCCTTTCAATTTTCTTCACCTAAACTCTCTCTGTCTCTCTCTCTCTCTCTCTCTCAACAATACCCACCTCTTGGTTGAATTGTTATTATCAGAGTCTTATTGTTTTTGGTGGTTCTGATCTTGTTTTTGGGTAAGTGCTTCGTTCCTTCTTTTCTCTCTCTTTCATCAAACTTTTATTGATATTTCGTTGTCCACTCTTTGAAAGTTCTCTTTTTTGGCCCTCTGTTTTTACAGTGTTTTTTTGGATTTAGTTTTAGGCATATGCTGATTTTAATGGATTCTGATCCAAAGAAAGTGGAACTTTTTTATGTCAGTAGCTTGCCTATTTACTACTGTTTTTATTTACCATTTACATTTCATAGTAATTTCCTCTCTTGATTTTTTTTTTTTTGCTTCGAAATGGTTTATGATGATTTATGGATCGGTGTAGTGCCAGGACTCTGTAATATCCTACTTTGAAGCTAAGATTAGTTTCTTGTTTGGTAATGATTTTGGATGTGCCATCAAGATGCAAATTTATACCTGAAATAAGTTACTTTGTTACATATATACATATATATAATCTGATCTGAAATAATTGTTTGGGTTGAGAATTTTTCTTCCCTTCCCTTCCAGGTGCTGGTAGTTATTGGGCAGGATTTGGATAAAAACTTGTTCTGAATTGGCGTATGAGAATTTAAGGACTTCTCTGGAATTAAGAGATGACTCTTAACTTGAATATATCCGAAACTTGGCAACTGTGGCAGGATTTGGATGCTGAATATTAGTTGTAGTCTAAAGATCTCACCATGTCTTTCGATTTTGGGATTTAGTAATGGTTACAGACAACTTTCAAGGACAGGTGGAATGCTTTTTATTTTACGGGTTTCTTTTTTCCCAGAAAAGCTTTGTTAAGAATGGGTTAGCATAAATTTGCAGCACCACATCCATGATCTGTTGTATTTAGATGCATCCAGTAAACATGGGTACTATGTCTGGCACTTCTGAAATTGTTGAATCAATGGAAGAATCGGATTCAGGAGCGAAAATGGATGATGAAAATGCAGGAAAGCGACGTGTGCTGAAGCCTGGACAAATATGTTCTATAGAGGACGATATTAATCAACTGTTTGAGGCTATAGACATCAGGACTTCTGGTAGGAGTTCAGGTCAGTTGCAGCAATATGGTAAAGACAGTTTAAGGAAGAGTGCCATGAAAAGACCAATGAGATCCTCTTCGTCTCAAGCTTCAGGAATTGGAATTTCGGAGTCTGTGAGTTTAAAGCAGGCATTGAGAGGGTTGTGCATCTCCCAGGCATCAGAGATGGCTGCTATGAAGCGGTTATCAAAACCGGCTGGTTCGTCAAGGTCCTCAGAAGCGGGAAATATCAAAAGATTGTATCGGACAGTTGTAGTTGAAGCCAGCGAATCCGGTCTTCCTCTTAATGAAGGTGATGGTAACTTGGTGGAAATCTCCCTTGTTCCAGAAACAAGCACATCAAATTTCTCTGAGAAAACGTTTGAAATTTCAATGGCAGGGTTAGGGCGGAATGGAAAGCCACCATTGACTCATTCTTCATCTAGCAATCATACTAGTGAGAAACTGCCAGCCTTAGAGGAGATAATTCCTGCCTCAGCTGAAATTCCAATAAAATCAGTAGAGCCAGATAAGGGGCAGAAAGACAAGCTGCATTTTGCATCTTCTCTACCTAGTGATAATAATGCTAGCAGCAGTGTTATCAAATCTGCAAGCAGTAGTCGACATATAATAAGGCCGGCTTTCAGTAACAAGAACTCTGTTAAAAAGAATGTAAAGCATGATTCAACTTCTGCTCCTAGCAGCTCCAATCAATGTGATTGTGGAGTAGATAATGATTTGGGTCCTAGCACTAGTAAAATGGTTTTCCAGGGACCCAACTGTGCTTTGAAGTGTGGAAGTAGAGAAAAGGAGAAATCATCTCTGGCATCAAGCACTAAAAATGTTAGCACTGAAGCCAGTTCAAGTGCTGTGGACTCTGGTCCTGGTAAGCCAGTTTTGAATTCAAATTCTAGTAGCACACCGAGAACTGTTGTTTCAAAAGCTGATGAAAGATCAAGATCACGAGAAAAGGGGGAGTTCTCTCAAAGCTCAAAGAGTAGCATTGGTGAGTACAGCAGTAGTACAAGCATTAGTGAAGAGAGCACTCTTAGTGGATCCAGCCGCAGTGGCTATAGACCTCACATGTCAAAAGACTTGAGATGGGAAGCCATTCGCCATGTTCAGAAGCAGCATGGGAGCTTTGGTTTGAGACACTTCAAGCTACTAAAGAAAATTGGTAGTGGGGACATTGGGACTGTTTACCTTGCTGAGCTAACCGGCCCAAACTGCCTATTTGCTTTGAAAATTATGGACAATGAGTTTTTGGTTAGCAGGAAGAAAATGCATAGGGCTCAAACTGAAAGAGAGATACTGCAGATGTTAGATCATCCATTTCTCCCTACACTATTTGCTCACTTTACAACAGAGAAATACTCATGCTTGGTCATGGAATATTGTCCAGGTGGAGATCTGCATGTGCTCCGGCAAAAGCAACCTAATAAGAGTTTCTCTGAACAAGCAGCCAGGTAATTTCAAGTTGAGGTTCATCGCTTATAACATTCTATTTTCTTTATTTCCATAATGAATATCTTATATGGGAAGAGTTGTGTACTTAAATACGTGCCTGCAACATGTGTGATTGAATAGTTAGTTGATTGGTTTCATGTAATCATACTAACAGAAAAAATTGAGCAAATATTTTTGGCCAAAGTAGAGCATAAACCTAAAATGCTTTGGGGGGCCATTCAGGAACAAGAAAAATGACATCGTGATTTGAGTTGGATCTCGCATTGAACTTGGCTATTTTCGTGCTACATGTTCATCGTCTCCCCTTTCTTAAGTCCTTATTTTTTTTGCTTTACCCTTTCTATGTATCATACGGTTTTAATAAGGCTGAACATGTGTATTGGGCAGTAATACAAGGTGATTATTTGCTGACCATGTGAACTTATATATACTGTGCAATGCTGAATGATATTTTTCCCTTTAAATGCAAACATTGTCAATCTTTAGTGGTGAAATCTGAGGCAGACACAAAACCGCAGCCTTAGGTGGGAAGTGGGGATAAAAGCCCTTTTGTGTTTGACAGGCGGATTATTGAACTTTTATTTTTTGGAGGTCTTGTAAAACTTTCCACATCCATGAGGCTCCACTTTTATTCTTACATTGGCTTCACTGGAATCAAGGTTCAGTCCTTGCACACTCTGAAGTGGAATTAATCAATGAGAGATTATGGATGGCATAAAGCTAATTAGTAAAAAGTCATACAGGGATGCAGAACTAACATAAGGATGCTTACATTCATTAAAAGGTGCAATATCGGGAATATAATTTCAAATTTTAATATAGTGCCATTAGCTTTTTCCAATCCGTTCTTTTAGTGAATAGTTAACCTATAATGTTTTTGTATATCATCAGGTAAAGCAATAGGTGTTACTGTAGTTTCAAAAACCTGAGGGAGTTTGTTAGAAACCTAACGTGTGCTAGTGTGATTTTCCCTTTTTAATAGGTAAAATATAGTCTTACACTCATATTGCAACACAAGAGGGATGTCTAGAATGGAAGTTGAACAAAAATATGTGCCTTTTTTGGACATACACATTAGTATAAGTTGTATGTGTTCTATGGCAGCTGCAGGCTGCTATGGCCATGTCGTGTTTTGTCTGGCACGGATACCTGAAACTTCTACAAGTTCCATGCAAAATAGATCTTTTCAAGGGGATAGGAGACATGTTTCGTCCGTAAATTCCTCATGCCTTGTCTTCAAATCTTTTTCTGGCCCAATGTCATGCAGGTTTTACGTTGCTGAAGTCCTCCTGGCATTGGAGTATCTACACATGCTTGGAGTTGTCTACCGAGATTTAAAGCCCGAAAATATCCTGGTCCGAGAAGACGGTCACATCATGCTTTCAGATTTTGACTTGTCGCTCAGATGTGCTGTTAATCCTATGCTGCTCAAATCATCACCAGTTGCGGAGTCCCCTAAGAGGGAATCAAGTCCATGCACAGAATCTAGCTGCATACACCCTTTCTGCCTCCAACCATCCTGGCAAGTCCCCTGCTTCACCCCTAGGCTAATCTCTGCTGCAGCAAAATCCCGAAAGCTTAAAGCTGACCTAGCTGCCCAAGTCAGCCCACTGCCCCAGCTTGTAGCAGAGCCAACCAGTGCCCGGTCCAATTCCTTTGTGGGTACCCACGAATACCTGGCTCCTGAGATCATCAAAGGAGAGGGTCATGGAAGTGCTGTCGATTGGTGGACTTTTGGAATCTTCCTGTATGAGCTAGTATATAGTAAGACACCCTTCAAGGGCCCTGCAAATGAGGATACACTATCAAATGTTGTGTCACACAGTCTCAAGTTCCCCGCGAGCCCTGTTGTGACTTCTGATACTAGAGATTTGATCAGAGGGCTCTTAGTAAAGGAACCTGAGAATCGGTTAGGTTCTGTGAAAGGTGCAGCTGAGATCAAGCAGCATCCATTTTTCGAGGGCCTTAACTGGGCTTTGATTCGGTGTGCAATACCACCAGAGCTGCCTAAGATCTTTGATTTTGGGAGTGGTAAGGAAAACAGTAGATTTCAGGAAGAGTTTAAGAGTACAGGAGAGCATTCAGAGTTTGACATGTTTTAGCTTGAACTGCTTCGAATGCGGGAGAGGAAGCTGTTTGATTTTTCAATTTTCGATTTTCAAAATGAGATTTCTGATCCTTTGTTGTATCTGATATATATATGTAGCAGGTAGTGTACATGTAACTTGAAAATTTGGCAGCAAGCAACTTAAAGTTTTATTGACATATTACTACTGAATTGTTATACTGGGAGTTTGCAAAGTGACTAAAGAACAGCACAGAGAGGGGTTTCTCTTGTGAGAGGCTATGTTATCATAGCATTTGTTCAGATATGAATTGAGGCTTTTTTTTTTTTTGTTTTTTGGATGCCTTCTCTGATTTTTTAAGTTAGAATTACATATTGAGAAGCTAATAGATATTCTCAATTACTGAAAAATCTTAGTAGTAATGTTCATTGTAAAAGCCTTTTCGACTCACGACATGGTCTGAAATTGAAGGGAGTCTTCAGCGGAAACTAGAAAGAAAGAGAAATAGATTCAAGCTGGAATGAAATGGAAACCAAAACAATAGAGGAAACATAAAAAATAAAAAATAAAAAATAAAATTTAATCTCTTTTATTCCTTAAGATGTCCTTTTCCTTCTGATTTTCCCATTGAGAAAGTGTAATGCAGAAGAGCAGAACTCTGTAATGACTCCATTTAGCAATAAATAATGTCAATTGCAAAATTCTGATGGTCCATTGCAATTTTGTTAATGCGTTGGGGACCGGGCTTAAGAGTGGTACAGGCCAAAATTGGGCTTGCTTAAGCATGCCTGAACTAGGCAAAACTGAACACAGGCTCAAGAGTTGATCTGAGCTGAGCTTTATGGTCCAGAGGAAGGCAAAAGCACGCCCCTGTACTAATCAAAGTCTTGAAATCACAACTGAAAAAAATAAAAATAAAAAGTAAAAATAAACCAATCAGCAGAATGTCTGACAAATTTTCATGGTGATTGCCCAGTTTTCCATTTAGTAGGAAAGAAACTTATAAAGCATTATACAGGAGGGTAGTGTTAGCATTAGTCACAAGTCAACTGATGGGTCTTTACTAAGGTAGTTAAGATCAATTGATGAGTGTTGGACACTCGGCCAGTTAGCATGAGTTATCGGTCTTCCTTTGAGAGGTCAACAGTTCGAACCTTGCTCTTTTAGATTATTTTTTCGGTTTTGGCTTTCACTGTAATCTTTTTCATAAAAATAAAAATAAAAAACGAAAGATTGTTGAACACTATTCTAGTGTTTTCTTTCCACACAATCGCACGCACCCGAAAAAAAGCAAGACACTAATACTTCTTTTTTTGGATAATTATATGTCGTTCTCTTGTATTTTGCACAAAAATATAATAATTTTATGTAATTTAAAAGTAAACTTATAATTTTTATGATTTGTACTTATTTATAAAATTTATTGAAAGATAAATTAAGTGAAACGACACAAATGTCCCTGAGAAGGTCAAAGGGCAAAATAATTATTTTTGATGATCCATTTTAAGAGATGGAATGATAAAAATCCGGTTGCGTTAATTTTAATAATTTGAGTTCTTTTGGTAGTTATGTGCTAGTTTTAAACCTCATTGGTAAAGAGTACTTACTCTCTCTCTCTCTCTCTCTCTTTCTTTTTCCGAACACAATCCAAAAAAATTTAAAACCAATCAAATTTCACCAATACAAGCGAATACTTAAGTAACTCAAATGATTCAGACAAAATCAGATTCACAGGAACTGGTGACTGGTAATGATGAGAGCATTTTACAGTAGATTGCCATCCACCCCGTATTTACCATTCTGCCACCACTCTCCTCCAACCTCTCTTCCCTCTCTAAAATCCCCATTTCTCATTCTTGCACCTGTAAAACAATACCCATCTCTGAAAAACTCATACCCTCCTCAAGGACACAGACAAAGACAAAGACCCATAATCACAGCTCCAATGGCTTCAGCTCCATCAACCACAGAGGCAGAGACAGAGACCAAACCCTTCTCAGTCCTCTTTGTGTGCCTTGGCAACATCTGCAGAAGCCCAGCTGCTGAGGGTGTCTTCACAGACTTGGTCAAGAAAAGGGGCCTCGATTCCAAGTTCAAGATTGATTCTGCTGGCACCATTAATTACCATGAGGTACATGTGTTCTGTACATAAAACTATGTCTCACATATGTTGCATTTTCCTTTGTTAGGTTTTAATCATGTGTACTGTAAATTGTTATTTGGTGGTGAGAGACTGTCATTTGATATTGGTTTGCTTCCAATTGTGGTTCTTGCTTGGTAGGGCAATGAAGCAGACTCGAGAATGAGGGCTGCCGCCAAAAGGCGTGGAATCCAGATAACTTCGATATCAAGGCCAACACGGCCCACTGATTTCAGAGATTACGATCTCATTCTTGCAATGGACAAGCAAAATAGAGGTGGGATTATGTGAATAAGGTGTGTTAGATTTGTGGGTCTGCATTAACTTTTGGAATCCTTTGTTCTTCTGGTCTCGAATTGGATTGAATATTACTCTGTCATATATCAATTAGCTCATATGTATCATACGTCATCTATTTTGTGTATTTAATATTTATAGTTGTTATCCGAATTCTTGGGTGTTGGTGTTGTATACAGAGGATATACTTGGAGCTCTTGAGAGGTGGAAATTTGGAGAGACCTTACCTGCTGATGCGCATAAGAAGGTTAGTAGACGAGTATGGATGTAGTCCTTTATTAAAGTTTTGATGGTTGATCTTATGTATTTGTTGATCGTGCAGGTTCAGTTAATGTGCTCCTACTGTAAGAAACATGACGAAAGTGAAGTTCCTGATCCTTACTATGGTGGACCACAAGGTTTTGAGAAGGTAATACATAACATAAATGGTACATAACTATGCTCTACAGACTTTGGGTACTTCCATAAACACATGAGCCTTGCCATCTGGTCCATGCCACAAATTACACAAAAGTAATATTTTGTAGTCACAAAATACTTCAAAATCTGATTATTTATTCCGTGTCTCATCAAAAAGAGATGTTTGAATATTAATCCAGAGTCAGTAGCTCTAAACATATTTCAGACCTTCCAATACTATCAAATTTTCTCGCTATTAGAAGTGCAATCCTGCAATGCTCTAAGGTGGTTTACATAATTCAGTAGATCGCCCTTTTTCACCTTTCCAAATAGTTTTATTAACCCTGATTGTACTAATTTACAAGAAATTGTGTGAGAGACTGTGAAAGCATGTAAACAAAACAGAAAAGTCTAAAATTTTCTATTCAGAAGTAACTTCTTTTCATATTTGTATGGTCTTCCTTTTATCATTGCCTCTGAATTATGTGTGATCATACTTACCAGAAAAAAGAAAAAAGAATTGATTTTGATCAGGATACCTCCAGTTAGGATGAGGCATGATCACAACAAATATAGTTAGAAAATAAAATCACTAATTAACTTTCAGGTAAGAGACCTCTCTGGGAAGGGGAAAGATGGGACACCTTTCCTCCCACCCCTGGCCCCTAGTTTCTCGATATTCCACAGTATAGCATAACTAACCCCTTGTAGCAGTTGTGATATGAGATGTGAGTCTGGGCTTAGTAACACCGGTTTTCTCAAATTTAAAGTTTTTAAAAAAGTTTCTTGTATTGGAGGACATTGTTCAGTAGTCCTAAATTTTGCCATTGATGACTCTTTTGTTGAGAGTATGAAATATCAAGACATGATGGCACCATCATGTCATGAAGTTTTAAGTTGATGTCGCTTGAGACTTTATGGAGCTTAGATTGGTGTTTAGATAACATTGAAGGCAGGCCAAATTTTAAGCTATAGTTTTGATCACTATTTTCTCTCCTATTATGTGGGTTCACATTTGCTCGTGTTTGCCTACTTCGATAAGAAAATTACTTTTTGTGGGTTTTCCTCTATTATCTTCAATAGTACTAAAGAGTTCTTTTAGTATTAGTAGTCCGGTAAAGATGCCACTGATCTCCAATCAGCTAGGTAAACAGAATAAACCTATAATATCTAACTCTAGAAATGAAGAGCACATAAACAGACGAATATTCTCACCTTTTTGAGATCAAGCCTTGGCTACTATACTGATTGAAACAGGAATTAGTCCACCATGGACCCTGGTAAATTCCTCAAACCCTCCAGCGCGCATGCAAGCACAGTTGTCTGGCAACTACTGTGTGGCACTCCTGGCATGACCACATCATGTCCCTTTTCCTTGCTTGTTTGAGAATAGATTCCCAACAAAGAGTTGCATTCTGCCCCCTGGTTTATACTGTGCAGTGTTGTGAAGCACCTTTAATTTGATTGCGGTTTTGTGCAAGTTCATTTCTTTGATTACTTTGGCCTAAAAAAAAGTCTCTCTCTCTCTCTCTCTCACACACACACACACACACACACACAAATTTACTATTTATGTGTCTGGATTCGCTTTAATCAAATTCTTCGGTCTCTGCTTTTGTGAATCTGCTACCTGTTTGATGATGCATTTTGTCTCTCTACTGCTTTCACTTCTGATTCATCCTTTCGGATATTTTTATTCATGTATTGTATTTTAGCTACACAATAAACCTATTTTGTTAGCTATCCAACATCTTTAGCAGCAAAAGGCTAAATCCTTACCTTGTTTTCTTATGCAAACTTTGAATTTCTATACTTAGCAACCATCTCTGTTAATCAGAATTTTCCTGTCCTGAGATTCGCAAGTGATCTATGCGTATTTTCGCAAATTTGGCATTTGGTTGACATTAAAATTTCAGAGTTGGCTCTGTTGGCTTCTGGCATGTCACTTTCCATGTATTCAAAATGTGGAGTGCAAGAAGTTAGAAGTAGAGCCTTAATGTAGAAAAGTAGTTCTTTATTTTGTTGATGACACTCATCCCCAGCAATCTCTTTTAATGGCAGGTTCTCGATTTACTTGAAGATGCTTGTGAATCGCTTTTGGACAGCATTTTGGCACAGAACAGTCACATTTAGGATTCTTTGCTCCTCGGTGGAAGCTGATGGGTTCAATTTCAGGCGCCTGTTTGTGCAATGAATAATAAATTTTCTGTCCTTGCACGAAATATTACACTCAATTCTTTTTGTGAAGTTCAAAACAAAGTCGATCAGAATTTTGTGTAAATTATTACCATGAAGTTCCAAATTGTAATCGCTATTTTGGGCAGAGAAGTTTAAATAAATACCCAAAATTTCAGGTGGAATTGTGCATTTTGTTTGTGTCATCTGTCATAGTATTTACCATACTTTACTGCTTGATCTTTTCATTAATGAGCTGAATATCAGAATTGTAAAGTCTTGGATGGAAGATTTCTTTTATCATCTCTATCATACTCTTATTCTTCACTGGCAGTGCTCATGTGTTAGTAAGTGAACAAGGCTTTTGAGCTGCTAATAAGACTGGAATTCACTATACTCTGAGAAATTTCGGATAATAATCAAAGATGAATGCATAATATTTTAGCAATACCAACAGCATAAAAATTGGATTCTGAGGGATGGCTAACTACAAATCATCAATATTTCCAAAGCCCACATCATTTCAAGCATCAATATGACTGCAAATTCTCAATCTTTAGCTAAAACCAAGTGATCTTTAGACAATAAACAAATTTACAGCATAAAGAAAAAAAATAAAACTAATATGAACAACTGGAACAGATTTGTATTTCTAATGCTACGATGTTTCAATCATAATTTGGCATACTCCACAATATAGGGTCTCCCATAAGTCAAAAGCTATTCTTCCTGACCACCAAAAAGGAAATTTCTCCCAGTTAACTTTACATGTCATCGATATTATGATCATTGTCATTGTCACCTTCATAATATTCGTCATCACGCTGGATTTGCTTGTCTTGTGTGTGCTCTGGGAAAACAGTTCAGTAGAGATTAAGCATTGTGTACTGTATGCAACTATAATGAAAATGCATGAGCAAACAAGTGTGCCTAGAGGTGCAAATGTGTATCTCTCAAGCGGGCGGGATGTGTAATTGTTGAAGTTCCACTTACGATCTATGCGTTCATCTGGATTCTGATCATCTTCATCAAAATCCGGAATATAGAAGTCCGGTGGAACCTGCAACGTAAAACAGTGTTTTCAGTGAGCTGAATTATGAATCTATTGACAAACATTAGATAAATTCAGTCTTGGCCAGGGGCACTTTCTATGAGAGAGGATTAATTCCTTCGCATAGGAACCACATGCTGAATGGTTTGCACCACCATTGGGCTACACCTACAGCCTGATGGTTTGTCAAACTTTGCACTAAATATGTACATGTTTCAACTTTGCATGCATAATTAGCTACTCCATGTGTGTTTCCATATCTTTAAGAATGAGCATCTCTGTTTTTTTATTTAGTTAAATATTCTACATTGTACACTGGAACATTTTAGGATTCCAAGAGATTATATTATTTGTAGTTCAGCGATGAGTCAGACTTTCTGCAGTAACTCCACATTTTGTTTCACTAGTTCTCGAACTAAATACTGACTTCTGAACTTGGACACAACGTATTCATTTCCATGCAAAGCCAAAATCCCAGTCACGTAAATCCTTAAATGATAGTGTCATGGAAAACTAATGAAAGTAATTCTGTTTCAAAGGTTTATAACCAGAGTGCATGCAGATTTATGGTTCAACACCAAGGCCAAGGCCAAGGCCAAGGCCAATGCAAAGGTGACCTACAGCTACTATCATGGCATTCAGATTAAAACTATATTTTAATTATGACAAAACAATTTTGTGAACCATGATGTCATTCTGCTAGGAACATTTTTTTTGAATTGCAATGGTTTTTGAAGCATTTCTCAGACCAGAAAATGACCAGTCCGCTGTGCATCCAGTTCAAACCCCCAGTCCATTCCAGGTTTGACGACATATCATAAAACCGAGTGGGGTCAAATGGCAAGTACACAGAAGTTAACATATATCTTTAAGGAAGAGAGAAGGGGAGGGGAGGACGAGCTTGTCTTGATGAAGTGGCTTATTAATGTTAATGCATATGAAGTCATAAAAGTGCTTCTTACTTCTTGCATCTGTACACTTGGAGCATGTTGAATGCAACGAAGGTTCTCCAACACTTGCATTTTGATTGTACTGAGATATGACTTGCTATTTAAGTTCTCCTGCACAATCAACAAAACAAAAACTATGATTCAAACGTTACAGGACATTCAATACCTCTGTTGTCTACTGCAAATAATATAAAAATAACTTTTGATGAATTTGAACAGACACACCACTACAGCCGGGATCTGGTTATGCATTCAAACTTACATCAGTTGTGTAGTATTTGGTAATAAAATCAATACAACAGAGATTTTGATGCATCAGAGGCATGAAATTATAAGGGAAAAGAAGAAAGTACATACTAGGTGCCCATTCGGAATTTTCAACGAATAATCTGGGCCAAAATACTTAATATAATCATTCTCTGGGATCTCTGCAAGAAAGAGTTGAAACAAATATATAGTGTCACATGAAGAACTTAAAGAACTTACTTTTTTGTTAAGTAAACAACTTAATAAACTATACGATCAATAATTAGCAATAAAAAGGCTTTTGCATCACAGACAGCTGCTAAAAACTGAATTAAGAATTATTTCCATAGCTATTGTAATACCCGTATTTGGTTTTTCTTATTATATTATATTTATTATTTATTATTTATTATTTATTATAGAGCTATAGTTATTTTATTTTACATGATATCTTGGAAGATATTTTAGTAAGACATAAATATATAGGCTTCCTAATAACCTAGAGAAAACCCTAACTTTATGTTGTTAACGGAACAGCCGCCATATTCCATACTTTCACAAATAACCCATTAGAGCAGAGGAGGCTTTGGTAGAGAAGCACATTAGAAGGATTATCATCTCTGGAAAATCAGGATCAAGGTAAGTCCCAACCCTCCTTATTTATGTTCCTCTGCATGAACCCATTAGAAACTAAGAAGAGAAAGGATCCTACGTTGACACATAGAGAAATTGAAGTTTTTTATTTTTTTAAGTCTATTCTTAAATGGTCTTTTAGATTATAAGAGGTATTGAGGCATTCTACTGTGTTCTAATATTTAAAGAATGCCAAACATGTGTTAGGGCTCACTGTTGCGAGTGACGACAATATTTAATTTTGTTTTTGGGCTGGCCGTGAACCAACTTGATGGTGTTCAACAGTTTGGTGTTCTAGTTATATATGGTATAGATGAATGAGTTGATGTCCTATATTCTAAGAATAATAAAAGCTTTGGATTATTTTAGTGGCATTCTTGTAAAATAGGTTATCTTTATAATGGTGATGCCCTGCTTTGGGGTCCTTTGGATTACTGGAAATCATACGTGTGTATATATATATATATATATTTGGGGAGCCTTAGTAAAAGGAAGTGGAAGCTAGTCTATGTTAATTTAATGCCTCTAGAGTCTAGGATGGCCAAGTTAGTGGTGATATTAAATTTTTATAAACTGATAGGATTCTAGATTGAATTAGATTATAGCATAGCATATGTGCAAGTAATGTTAATTGTTCAATTTGTAATTATTGTGTAATGTTGGCTATGTTAAGGTGGTAAGATTTTAATCGAGTTTAGCTTTGGGGAAGTGACTCTTTGCATGAGAGGTAAGTGACTTACTACCATTTTTAATATTTTACAAATTACCATAAATTGTTTTGAAATATTATATTTTTGAATTATCCATGAAAATCATTGTTTGAATAAAGGGTATTGTTTCCTTTATACTTTTTGCATAAAATATGGATCAAGTGTGAAATTGCTCATAAAAGAAATTGTATATTTATTTCTGTTTATGACTCTTGTTTGACTATGATTTGGACCTTACGCCAATGGGGTTTAAAGATTGGCACAGAAACTAGTTTCTTTTGGACTTCGACCATAGAGTTAATTGTGGTTTTGGGCCTTGTCACAGGCTCATGTGACTATAGTCAGTAAACTTGAGTTTATATATTTTGAACTATGGAAAGTATATATTTGTTCAATTGTTTGGATGACTTCTAGCATTGTTATTGGATATCATATTGAACTTGTTATTTTAAATTGCGATTGGAAATTCTCTTATATAATTGATGTTTTTCTACACTAGATCCATCTAGTTGTGGTAGTGGGTTACTTACTAGGCTGTCTAGCTGACGCGTTCATCTTGTATTTTTTTTAGATTCAGTGACGTAGTATCGCTCTAGTGAGGACTTGGAAGGGGCTTCATAATACTTTGATGCTTGGGCTTTATTTATGATATTTGCTAGTATACATTTATAAATTGTAAGACTTTAATTGGTTAGATTGGTTATCAGATTGTTATTTGGAATTAAGGTATTTTGGAGATTAATATTTCGTTTTGGAGAGATTATGAATTAGGTGGAGATTTCTTAATTGTTTTGGAGTCAATGATATTATATTCTTTGAGGGTTATTTGGTTTGTCTTCATAATAGCTTGCATCTTAGCCTTGCATGCCTATAGGGTCTGACCTTGTGGGTGTGCGGCATTGTCACAGACCGTTTGGGTTTTGGGGAGTGACAGCTATCACCTGTAAAGCATCAACCTACAATATGCAATAAGAAAAAGCCCTAAACACACTGCATTACTATATAAGTTTTAGATAGAGAAGGAAGGCCAAAACTTAGAAAGAGGAGAATTTTTTGGTGCATTGGAGGGCCAAAGTCAGGGAGAGGGAGAGGGGGAGGGGGAGTCAAACCCATGACCACAATTATGTGTGGGGGCGCCACTACCACTATGCTAACCCCTCTTCTCTAGAAAGAAGAGTTTTGAGCAATGATAAAGAGATCGCAACTTGCAAGTTATCAGTTCGGTGTTGAGAAAACAAATGACCATGACAAGGGATCTTGCATGGATAAGCAACTTCTCATTATCTAAAGCAAACAGGTAATTGGCAAATGAAAACTCAATCTTTATAATCCTCAGAACTTGAAGTCAACTCAACTCAACAAGCCTTAATCCCAATCAATAAATATCAAGCAATCTGAAAAAAAGAATTCTAGAAGATTAGAACAGTTTTTTGGGATGTTCCAAATTGGTTTAGCCAAGAATGAACTCAAGCAGAAAGTGTCTGGCAGGTGCCAGCAATTCATATTCTGGCTAAAATAACTGAGATTAGTTCGACAATTTTAAATGAGCCAATATGGGTTCGACACTTTTATTTATGTCTCAAAAATATCAAGAAATCTAATAAGTAGTTTTCTCAATAAAATTATTTTTTCATCTTTTTCCAAGCTGTAGAGCTAGACTGTATTCAGACTCCGCAACTCCACTTTTCAATTTTTTTGATTTGTCTCTGATGATTGTGATATTGATCATGATGATGATGCAGTAGCCATCCAAAAACTCAAAGTCCGCCAATCAGTTCCATGTGTCAAGAAATTGCTGCCAGATGTATTCCACAAATGCTGATGATTCTAAACTGGAATGCAAAATTGCATTTCCAAGAACCCATATGGGCTTCATTAAGTAGTAGAACTAATTAGTAGTACGTAATCACATGAAATAGCTTCTGGTTCACATAATGCTCTTATTGTCTAAATATTTATACATAGATTAACATACTTTCCAAACTCTATATCTTGACCAAAGAATAAATATTCAAACTAAAAATAAAAAAATAAGAAGAAAGGCAAAGCCAAAAATTCGATTTCAGAGTTTCTTTCATTATTTCAAAAACGAAATCAATATAGTACCTTAGCTAAAAAAGCTATAGCAGTATCACGTATGTCAGAATTCAAATGAAACACACAGCTTTCCTTTATTTTTTTGTCTTCGTCATTTGCCACCAAAAAGAAGGTGCAATCCAAGTACATGCAAGGTATGTACAGAACAGAAAAAATTTGAATTCTCTTCAAACAAAACATAACCAGTGTTGCAAATAAAAGAACAACAAATTAATTAACGTGGACAATGGATATTCTTGCATGATACACAAGCTACATAATTTGCTCAAAACCAAAGAGAGAATTTTGAATTCATTGTGACATTCCATAATGGCAAGTGGCGACGAAAAAGCTCAACATCTCAACATATTCTACAGCTTGACCAACAGGACCCAAATTTTGTGGCCACATATCACAGAAAACAAGCAAGAAACTACCAAAAAAAAAAAAACTATGCTAGCGTACCATTGGGGAGCTCTGTATCTAGAAGAACTCCAGTTTCAACAGTCCAGCATCGAGCAACATTCTCTTTCGTGTATCCCCCACCACCTGTTACCTGCAGATAGAAATCCCTCTATGTATGTCTAACCAATTACACAAATAACTTTTTTGTAATATATGTATATATTCATACATATACAAGTAACATATGACACAAATACTGAAACTCAGGCAGAATAATTCAGATCATACACCTACCAGTAAGGGCAAATTGAATTTCTTGACAAACCTAACACATTCAGCATGCCCTGGAAGAATAATCACAACAATAACACCAAGCAAACATGGCAGTGAATACACATCCATTGCAAATTAGCTAAACCTCAATTAAAAATCTTCACAAAAGAATAAGCACAGAGTGCACTATATTCATAAATTGTTTAGAAGTTTAAGGGGGAAAAACAAAAAGAGAAAGCATTTCAATTACAGGCAGATTAGCACCATCAATGGAGAGGTTAAAGCACCCCAAGCGGTCACCAGCAAGCGAATCTGCCCCACATTGGAGAACTATCACTCCTGGCAAATATGTTTCAACAACCTTGGCAATAATCTACATAATGGACAAGTTGCAAGCCAAAAAGTTTACCTTTGATGCTATCAAACCATAAACAAAGAAATAGCAGTCCTGAGTTTGTGCATTTTAAAAATAACTTACTGTTTTGAAAAGCCGAGTAAAGCTGGTGTCATCTATCCCATCCTTGAGCGGGACATTTATGGCATAAAATTTTCCTTCTCTTTCTCCAAAATCCTTGAAAACAAAATACATCCACACATATTACTCCCAATTTTGACTAGAAGTAGAACTTGCAATTGATTGTATACAAATTTTTAATAATACAGAAGTTCTACTAACGAATAACTTTAGGATCATCCTAAATTAAGTCACTTTTATAGTACCAATTCGACATTAATAAGGAGAAGAATACCATTTGGAATAATAGGTCAGTTAAAGGTATCCTTTGACGGGGAGAACAGTTGTCCGTTGTCCAACAGTAGAATGACTAAAATCACACGGCAAGCACAAAAGCTGGATTTCCACCCTAAGATGTCTCTCATTAAGATGTGCAAGAAGGGTGCATCTATTGCCCCTTTAAAAATAATGGAAAGAAAAAAAAAGATGGGATAAAGTTCATATTATTCACATGTATCTAATGTGCCATCAGTTATTTCTTTATTTATTGATTGATTTTGATGGCATTCTATTGCACCATGATAAAGGGTAAAAAAGACCGCATCACCATTTGATACTGCAGCAGACTGGCTCTCACATTGAATGGATGGTTGGTGTAAATGAGGATGAATGAAGGTCGTATCCTTTCACCAGACACAAGTACGGAGACAGAGGGCTAGGAAAATCTGCAAGAATCTTGTCTTGGGAAGGCTAAAAATTTTGAAAATGAAAGACAACAGAAAACCAGGAAAAGAAAAAAAACAGAAGCAATCTCGTAATACACGGATATTGAGAAGAGGCTGCCTCAACTGACTCATCCAGTGTTCAAGCTAGAAAGACTAATGGTAACTCATTATTCTGAATTTAATTTAAGAGAGTCGTCATTTTTCATTGTGATAAAATTGAGGGATAGGGAGACTAAGATCTGTGCTTCCATGCTAAAGCATTATGGTGGTTTCAGTGCCTACAGGAAGTTATAACCACCCGGGGGACAGAAGTCTTTAGAGGGCATGAAGAAGTGGAGCAGCAACAATGGCGTAAGAGTGGCAATTTTATAAACATCACAATGTCCCAATTCCATTGAGAGGATGCATTATAATAACCATGGGGTTGTTGCATATACGTATATTACTCATACTAACCATAAATAGGTGAAAAAACTCTTCTATAACACATCCATTAATATGTCTTATCAGTCTTAGTGCTTAGCATATGAAAGATATCATGTCCGAGCCTTGTTGACGTTAAACTTCGGCAAATTGGCAAGATTCCTAGGCAAGAATTTGAAAGCTAAGATTTAAAGTACACCTAAGCATTATAGAAGTTCTATTTATAGACATCACACAATTGCATGGATATCTATTCCGGAGAAAGTACAGAAGCATTCCAAGGTTAAGGTAAGGCATGTTCCAACATCAAAAAATAAAAAGACTCATAAAAGTTGTTACGAAGAAATGAGAAATATGAGCATCTTAGGAACTATTTAGCATAAATGAAATTTATGAGCATCATCTGATTTATTTCCGGGAAATGTGATTACTCCAACTCCATATGTTATGATGTCTTTTATTACAATTACTTGCTTATGAATATATATCAAATGCTTTTGAGATTCAATTGAATAACTATGTTTCCAATTATACAAGTCGATGGTATATTCTTATGCTCAACTGCATACATTATTCATTGGGCTAGTTTACTCACCCCATTGCTTACCATTTCAAGAATCAAAGACTAAGTTTATGGCCCTACATTTTACAGACAAGACTGAAGATTTGTGCTATGTGTGCAAAATACAATTGCTCAAAGTCATATCAAATTAGTGTAACTTGGAAGACATTGTGATATATTACATGTTTTAAGATTGTTGTAATATTCAAGGTTATGGTTTGACCTATAATGTGTGGTAGGCTATATGACCTATAATTTTAACAACTTAATGTATTGTTTTTTGATACGTGAAATAAAATATGAGACTTAGGCACTTGCTTTGAATGGACCGCTTATAACCCTTCAGCTAAAATATTACTTCAATAATCAATCATGTGCACGTGTTTAGCCATTTTGACTAGTTCGGCCTTTTGTAGCTAAGCTATTGGCCAGTCATAGCATCAATCCACATAGGGTGGATTTGGGGTAATGACTTCTCTTAAGCCTCTTCCCTAACAGATCTTGATTGAAAATTTCTAACTTCCCAATAACTAAGCCGCCTCCTCTAATAAGGGAGCACATTGCATCCCAGTTCACCAAATGGTATTAAACTCTTCTCTCATATGTCCCTACAAAAAATCCATTTGAAATCAAAGCTGCATGCTGCATACTAATTGGTGCATCAAAAAAAAGTGATGCAATTGGTCATTGTCACTACCAAGAGATAACATAATACACAACCGAGGATGAAAGTACCTTAACATCACCCGTTCCAGGAAAGAACTTATCTCCGTACTTGTGAAAACTAACAGTCATCACCCTGTCATGGGGAAATTAACCAAAATAATTTGAGTTCAAAAGAAAGGTATGCCAATTCATTTTAGAAGTCAATTTACAATGAATCAATTCAGTAATTAGTCCCCTTTCAGAGAGAAAGATTTGAGGTAGAAGCAAAAATTAAATAACACAAATAACTGTCCTACAGGCCAACTGAGGAACTTATCCTATTCAGTTTGAATGAATCAACCGACAAACTGAGACACAATGATTGGAACCTCAGGATTATCTGATCACATAATAAGTAATTCACCGAATTATCAATTAAATCATCTGGAGTAATTCACAGATAATAGTTCAGGCCATGTACACAAAATATACACCATTATGAGCAGTCATCTCAAGGCTCGATTGGCAGATTGTAATGTATAAATTTTAGCATACAGTTTCAAGGTTGAAGATGCAATAATGCCCCATGTTTACTTGACTAACAGAAGAATTGCACTTTTCAGTTGCTCCTATCAACACAGTCATGTAATAACCATGCACTGATGCATCTACATTTACAACAAGCTAGTGGATGTTGACATTTTTGTCATGCTCTATCAAGTTGGAAGTTTCCAGCACCTTTACCATTCCTTTTTTAAACTTTACAATTCTACAATTTACATATAGACACGCACCAAAAAAAAAAAAAGAGGTCACCTAACCTGTCCGTAAAATAGAATGCTTCTTCAACACCATCACCATGATGCACATCTATATCAATGTACAGAACACGAGCATGATATTTTAGAAGCTCCAAAATCCCCAAAACCAAGTCATTGATGTAACAAAATCCAGAAGCCTCGCACTTCTTGGCATGATGTAATCCACCGGCCCAATTTATGGCGATGTCACAAAGCTGATTGTTCAATCTGTGTGCAGCATCTGCCACAAAACTTTAATCGCTAGGTCAGGTAAACTAAATGCTACTCAAGTTCAAGCCACAAGACCATTGGAGCTTAATTTACCTATTGTCCCGCCAGCATAAATTTGACAGAACTCAAAAAGGTTTTCAAAAACAGGGCAATCTTCTTCAAGATTATCTGAAAAGACAACAGGTATAAACAGAACTTGATATTATTCGATTATTCAATTGAAACAAGAATATTAGCCAAGAGGACACTAAAACATGAATGATGAATAAAAATAATAAAATATTACTTCATCTCATATAACTACTTTCTCAGTAAGGAAATAGGGTAAAGCTGATGTCTCAAATGAATCAGAAGTAAAGTTATTGACAACAATATTTAATGGAGTAGTCAACTACATATATTTTCAAATATCTATAGTTGAGTAATCAACAAGGCAAAAATTGAATATTTAATGTTTGATAGACCAATCCACCATTGAGAGACAGAGAGAAACAAAATTGAATGATTGAATAAAAACCAAAATTAGAGAGCCGCAAAAAACCCATGGCGGACACACTTCTGTATACTTCCAGTCTTCTTCATTTAGATACATTTACTTAATTCTACCACCAGTCAATAACAGGAACAGCCGCTATACTGACTAACAGGCGTGTTTAAAATCTCAACAACCAAGTGATTCCATGTTCAAAAAATCTACTGAACTTCCAACTTGCTATGACTTTTGAGTACATAAAAGAAGTCAATAAAACATAGTGATTATACATAAACAAAAAGTTCAGTAATTATATTAACATAGAGCAAATTTATCACCTGCTCTGACCCATCCAATCAGTGGCATATTATTTAAAAGACAGTGATCAAGATGGACCAATAATTATCAGCAGATTGATGACAAGAACTGTTTAATAATTGGTATCACAGTCATGCAGGTTTGATAGTCCTCCGATATTAATAATTCCCAAACGAGCAAACTAATGAAGGGGTTTGTTTTGAAAGCTCAGCTCGAAGTTATCTACCTAATTGACTTCTTCTTAGACCCTAAACTTCACCGAGTCTGGCCTTCACACAAATAATTAAGATGACATTCTTTTTACACAACCATGCCGCACACCTTCAAGAAAATCTTTAGAAAACAGTTAATAACAGTGTTTGGTTTACAGAAAGTAATCAAATTCTGCAAAATAATTCATACATCTGGCCAAATCATTCGGGAACAAGTGTTGCGTGTCGGGGGTAATCCGGTGCAAGAACTCAACGTAATCAGCTGAATGAAACTGAGCAAGCTCAACTGGATATGCCTTGTGTGGCCTCTGCATTATATAGCAATAATTACCAGCAATAACAAATTGTAGATACCGTAAAAGAATTTAATGTGCAAATTTTGTGCACGTGTGTGAGTGTGAATATGGGAAGAAATCAAGCTTTAAAATTGAAGATATTACTAACATAAATTTCCATCTTCTTGTGAAGCTCATAGGAGAGGACAAGGTGGTGGGTCATACAAAGTCGATGCGGCTTCATCGGATGGTTTGGCCCAAAGTACACGCTTCCAATATCCCCTGCCAACACCCCCACCTCTATGGTTAGCAAAGGTCCATCCAGATTCAAACTCAAAAACTTCATGTATACTTGTATTTAGGTTTCCGATTGTATGCACGAACTGTTCTGGGAGAATTACAGCAGAAAACCAGAGACTCGAAAGTTCGAACCTAAATATGTGTGTGGATTTGTATATATGCGCGCGCGCGCGCGCACACACACACACACACACACATATATACATAGATAAAGATAGAGAAGACAAAGGTTTTGAGATTACCGTCGTAGAAGTAAGCGATCCGGTCCTTAGATCGCATTTTAGAGATAGTCCAGTGGAGGCGCGAAGAATGAAAATAGATGGTTAAGAAGAGTTCGTCGTCTTCGTCGCCGCCGTCGTCAACACAGCCAGCAGAACCGGATTTTTATCCAAAGATGCTGCTCAGTTCTGTATGTACAACCTCAGCTGTCACTCCCCGTGCGCGTACAAACACGAGGAGCAAACAGCCTGTTTGGGACTTGAGTAAGGAAAGCAAAGTGAAGT
Source organism: Euryodendron excelsum (assembly GCA_033060915.1). Taxonomy (NCBI): domain Eukaryota; kingdom Viridiplantae; phylum Streptophyta; class Magnoliopsida; order Ericales; family Pentaphylacaceae; genus Euryodendron; species Euryodendron excelsum. The sequence continues at coordinate 20,800,049 of CM065380.1, read as the reverse complement.
GAAGAAGGATATAAAAAAAAAAAAAAAAAAACAAAATTACAGTTTAGCTTGTGGTTTCAACTAAAATCATATGGTCACCTGTTGTTTAAAGTTGAACATATAATCTCTTTATGATTTGAATTTATTTATGCAAAGTGAATATAGACATATAAGTTGAACATATAATCTCTTTATAATTTGAATTTATGCAAAGTGGATAGAGACATATTTGATGAAATGAGAAAAATGTCCCTGCATAACCTATATTTTAACATAAAAAGATAAAATCGTATTTTTTATGTTTCATCTTGTAAAGATAAAACAATAAAAATACCTCTGTGACAGAATAACCATGAACTTTAATGATTTTTATCTATTTTACAATCAATTTCAAACAACATGAAGGTTCTGTGTTCATTTTTAAGCCACTGTGAATCATCTGATTTTTACTCAAATAACAAGGGTATAAAGTATAATTATCTAAAAAATGAAGGCTGGCTGAAAAAGTAATATTATACAATTACAAATTTTATGTACATATTGATCTAATTGAATGATAGTCCTTTTTTTTTAAAACAAAAAACTTATTATAATAGTTTTTAATTATAAAACTATTATTTGTTGGGATTTTTTTTTAAAGAAAAGCATTTTTTGAAAAAAATTAAATAAAGTAAAAAAAATATTTTTTCTTTCTCACTTTCCATTTATTTTTTCATTTTCTTTTTTAATAGTATCTTATCATTTTGTTTCCTCATCTTTTTTAATTTCAAATAATGAAAAGTTATTTTTTTTTTCTACTTTTTTTTTTCATTTTCTTAGCAAAAACAAAATATAAAAATAATATCACTTTCTCTATAATTTCCCTCCACTTCTCTTTTTTTTCTTTCCCTTCCACTAGCTCCAAACAGCCCCATATACCTATATTGAATTGTTTGGATGTCCTTTATGCGATGTCCTATTTCTCCCTCTTTTTCTATTCTCTGCAACAATAAATGAGTTGAGTATAATTTGTTTAAGTTTTACTTAAAAAATTAACGAAATTTATTTAAGTTTAGTTTATTTATCTTTTCAGACAACCTCTAATAATCTTTAATCAAATCAATCCCAAGTCGAACATGTATAGCTTCTTTTTTTTTTTTTATAAAATTTTAAATTGTTTATTAGTTTATGAAGCCAAGCTAAAAAGGATAATGAAATTCAAAATGTCTTTAAACTATTTATTTGTGTTACGAGCTGATATCTAATGATTTTTTAGTAAGCCCAATATGAGTAGAGATCAAATTTTGGTTTGTTTTATAGCTCTGCTGACCAACAAAATATGATGAAAATTTTTATACAAGTTGAAACGTACAGGGTAGCTCCTTACTCCACAAAAAAAAAAAAAAAAAAAAAAAAATGTTTGATACAATTTAGAATTAAATACTTCAAGCTTATAAATTAAAAAAATCTAATCATTGAAGTCTTAAAGTTAAAAAAAAAGTGACGAATTCAATATTTAGTGATAAGTGATGAATTAAGTTTTTTTAAAACTTAAAATTAAGACTATTTTAAATAAAGTATAACTGGTAGTAGGCGTAATCTTTTGTTCCTTTTAATTGACAATTTTATGAAAAACATCCATTCGGCTAGAATTATAGAGCAATAATGTGACATTCGTTGAACGGAATGTTCAAGAGTCCATTTTGGTGGATTATTATTGTGATGCATGCGTAACATATATTTTGTTCCTAGCAAAGCCTCTAACATTTTGCATGAACACATTCTTGCCATGATTGTTTAATTTTGACTTTTTCCGATTTCAAAATTGGCATATACTAGGTGTCACAATTTTGATAATTGTAGTATGAATTTTACTGGATACAATTTTAGTAAATATATATCTTTTATCAAAACCACCTCGAATTCAACACTGACTTTTCAAATACTAATCTAATTATAAGATTTTTTTCCTTTTTTTTTTATTATCCAAATTTGAGATTCTGTAAGGTACCGATACCTTATCAGAGGAAAATCCTAACAAGAGTATTATTTCTCTCTTGTAATCAAGTCCCAGCCAGTTTTGTGGCGATCAAGTTTTTGTAATTAAAATTTGTTTTGACGTGAGGCTCTCATTTAGCCAAATCATTATGTATAAAGTTTTTGTATGAATTTTTTAGTATAGACCATTCCTCATAAAAATAAAAAAATTCTATTCTTCTAGAAAATTTGTAGAAAAAATCTTAACAGAAAGATGTGGCGATTACATTTTACAATGTGCCTTTTGTGTTAAAGTTAAATGCTTTTATTTTTTAACCCTATCTTCTATATAAAAATGTTGTATGAATTTTCTGACTGTATAACACTATGATAAATGCTTTACTTGGCCACAGGGTTTGCTTAAAATAGTAAATTCATATGGACACGTATGAATGTTTAAAGGGTAGTAATAAGGCCCAACCAAAGATATGGTTTTGGTTAGATATCTGCAGATTGGGAAGGCCAATTGATGATATTAAGAACAATTGGAATGTGATATTGGCAATGATGCAGTCAAATATGGAAATTGAATCTGTATGGTTAGGTTTGCCTGATAAAGGAGACTGGTTAATACGGTATGTGATTTTGATACAAATCCACAGGCAATGTTGAGAAGTTAATGCGGGATCAGTGCTGCTCTCACCCTCCCCTGGGGCTGGAGCCAATAAAAACTCAACTTGCAGACCCATCTAAGGCTATCTAAGAGTGAAAAAAACCAAAAAAATAAAATAAAAAACAGAGCAAGAACTGAGTTTTGTGGTGTGGCTGATGGGTGGCGGCAGTCTCTTTGTTGAAGTCTTCATCCAGAAAGAACTATGGAGCGAAGGCAAATAAGAACAGGCCGATGGCTGTTTGTGGTATATCACTCATTTGTGGGTGGTTAATTGAATTTTTCTACTGTTGTTTGTTCTAATTATCAGTCTTATGAAATAAATTATCTCCGCTCTTTCTCTCTCTCCAAGTCCTTTCTTTCTTTCTTTCTTTTTCTGTCTCTGCATGACTGCATAACCTGAAATCAATCAGGATTTGGCTAATGTTCTCATGGAATGGCCTTCCATGTTTTAGCCTCTAACCCATCTTCTGCCTCCAAATTCTAGGCCTCGATAGACCTTGAAAATTTGAATGAGTTAAGAGTATATGTAACAATGGGAGGCTAAAGATTCAAGTTTGGCACAGCCATTTTCACCTTCTCCCATGGTGGATGGCCTATTGCAACAAAATTGGGTTGCCATGGCCAAGCCAAGTCCACGGCGATGTGTACGATCATGAAAATTCAGCTTCATACTTGCCTTATAATGGCCTCTTAATCACTAGGCAATCCTCCTTGCTCATGAAAAGGGTTCGTGTATTATGAGGCATGGAAAAACCATTGTTCCTCGACCCAAAGGCATTGCAGATATGCCAGAGCCCCTGCAGTGTGCATAGGCATGGCAGTCTAAGCAGCTATGGTAATTATGGGTCGTGATGATTTGCAGTAGGGTACTGCTATATAAACAGAACAACGTTTACTGTCAGAACTTACAGTGCAATACAAATAACGCAACTTTTGGAGGTATAAGCACTATTATTTGTGATTTCTGACGCAATTTTTATTTCCATTTTATGAAAAAGAGTTCAACTTCAGGAATTCCAGCCATTGATATGAATCAACTGATCATATTTTCTCTCCCAACTCGATTTTCAGATTTTACATCTACATTTTCAGCCAAAAGACTTTTCTTTTGGCTGAAAGTCAAAGATATTAAGAAACTTAAAACCCAGCTACATTAGACTTTTGAATTGTATTAATTTCGGGTTAAATTTAAAAAATAATTAGTCCCACCAGGTTGGACTTCTTGAGAATTACACATCAAGACCACTTGATTTGTCTCAGAAACAGAACAAAACAAGCAGGATTTCAAATTCCAAACAGAAAAATTCACCAACTCTTCATATTATAGGAAATAGAAATTAAGAAACAAAATAAGTGACTGTATGATTGTATTGAAGCGTGGAGCACATTGCAATTGCACCTTTGACATGCAAAGAAAGAAGCATTTATTTTCAGAAAATTCTATTTTTTAAAAAATTCGTATAGCAAATCTCATGATGTAGAAGTGATATTTTGGATAATGCTATATAAACAAAAACTTTATACGGAATAGCATTTAATTATAAAATTACAATTGCCACATCATTTGGCGGTTATTTCTGCACGAATTTTTTTGTAAGAATAATATTTTTTTTTGTAATTAAGAGCTATTATAATAAATATTTTATTTAAAGTAAGTGACTCTTATTTAACTATGCCATTCTATTAATAAATTATATAAGAATTTTCTAATTATATAGCATTATTCTAAAAACAAAAGGTAACGCTATATAATCAGAAAATTTAACTAAACTTTAATTATCATTAGTAATGTGATTGAATGAGAGTCACTCACCTTAAAATAAAATACTAATCATAACTATTTTTATTATAAAAATAGCACTGTTAAAGGTAGACGCAAAATTAGATAAACAAATACAATAAAAGCGCATTTTCGTAATTCCCCTAAAAAAAAGTATTCCGATCGTATGGCTGCGCCTTGCATACAGAAAGAAAGAGTACTGACTTCATGGAGTTTGTTACACTGTGTTAGAACACTGTAACTTTCAGTATAAAATGATCATGCCAGGGAATCAAATCTCACAAACCATGATGATCTCCAATCTCAGCCGTCGGTGAAGGTCCCTCAGTGGTGATGGCCACCATGTCACAGATCCCAGCATTTCCGGCGTCGTCCGATCCTATAGCATCCCACCTGCACCGTCTGGTCTGGGCTAAATCCACCGCAGCAGTCCGATTAACATGCTGGAACGGAAGCGACAATCCATGAACTGCGATCTTTACATTGTATATCAAATCAGGGCTCGTGACCTTCACGTAATTGATCCTCATAGGCGCCAATGGACCTCCGCCGGCCGCGGTGGTCACCACCAGTTTCTGTCCCCACTCCATCGTCGGCAACACCGTCGCTGCCGGCAAACTCTCCAGATCAGCGGCCATCAACAGCTTGTTCGGCACAATGTGGAGCCGCAAGTCGGAGAAATAGGAATGTCCGCCGGCGAAGATCGATGCATCGTCGAGCGCGAACACCGTCATGGCCCGGAGGTCCAAGAGCTCGGAGTACTTCACTCTCAGCGCGAGAGCGAGCACGCTGAACCCGCTGATGCGCAGGCGGAGCATGGCGTCTTTTAGCATCAGGCGCATCATAAAGAACCGCGCCATAGGCGGCGGAGGAGGGAATGAAAGCGAACTCATTCGCTCGATAATGCATGAAACCGGCGAGAGGTGGGAGACGAAGCCTTGGAGGCCGTGAACGACGACGTGACCGTCGTTGTAGAGGTCCGGCCGAGTGATTTCCACGCCACCGATGAATACCTTGGAGCTGTTTTCATCGTCGTTGTGGTAAGTGGAGGTGATCGTGATGCATCGGCTGGGGGCTAGGGTTTCGATCTTGGTGCCGAAGGCTAATGTGCGCAGGTAGTGGAAGGGGTAGAGGCCAGGGACGGTGTGTTCTTGAAGCAGGAAAGGGACGGAGCAAGAAGGGCAGGTGAGAAGTGAAGAGTCGGTCAGTGCGAAAATGGTTGTGGGGCCTCTCCATGCCACCTCGGCGGTGCGGGTGCGGACAGAATTTGTGGCGGCGGCGAGTACTCGAAAGCCAAGTTTGGAGAGGATGGGGCGGAAGGGAGATGATGCGTGCTTGTGGCCTTGAAACAGCGATGGTGACGACGACGACGGAGGAAGCGATGGAATCGAAGCGTGGTCAATGGCGGCAATGACGATCGTGGTAGAGACGAAGATGGAGGTTAGGACGAAGAGTTGCAGAGCAGCAGCCATGGTTCACTGTTTCTGTTAGAGAGAGAGAGAGAGAGAGAGAGAGAGAGAGAGAGAGAGAGAGAGAGAGAGAGAGATTTGAAGTCGTGCAGATGTATAACTGAAATTCTGTTACTCGAAAGTGAAAAAGGAAAATACAATTCTTGGTGGTTTCTTGCTGAAAATCATCTCACTGAACCAATCTTGATCATAGTTAGTAATATATGTAGGGCGAAAAAGAGTACGTAATACTATGTGTTTAATATGATTTTTTAAAAAAAATATGAGAACATAAAAAATAAAAATATATAATTATTCGAAAATCATACCAATAGTACTAGTTAAATAGTCCAAAACATTTATAAGCAATTTATTATCATATATTTACTAAGGATAATGCTATACAATCAGAAAAATCATTCAGAATTTATTACGAGAATGATGTAGCTAAATTGTATGCCTATCACTTTGAAATAAAGAGTCCATCTAAATACTTATTAATTATAAAATTACCATTAACACATCATTCTGATGTAAATTTCTGTACACAAATTCTAGAAGAATAGTATTTTCCATTTACTAACTAGGATCTTGACTAACACATCATGATTGAACAAATTTGTTGCTTTGTGTTATCTAAAGTCTAAACACATACCGATTTCAACGATCTATGAACAAATTTGTTCATGGTTACGCTTAAAAAAAGATCTAATTAAACAAACCATTAACAAAAATACCTCAAAAAATTGCATTTTAGAGTTATAATTTAAATCCACTGACAATGTAGTTTTCTGTTTTCGCATAAGGGGATATCAAAATGAGTTTCGATTTTTGTATTGTGAATTTTTTCTTTGCATAAACTATATGTGTATGTAATAGTGTCGACACACTTTGCTTAAGGATTTGAAATTTCTAATATTGGATCCTTGGTGTGGTCCTGATTGATTAATCTTGCATTTTCAAACTCAAATAATAATGAAAAAAAAGAAGATATTTTGCTAGCTGCAATTTATTTGGCAATACTACTACTGAAGATACATTTGTTCATACTAAACATATATATGAAACATCATTCTGTAAGTACAGCAGTTGTTATCTAGCCTTGTGTTTGGGGTTGCTGATATTTTCTTTTTTTTTTTTTTTTGGTTAACCAGGTATTCGGATTAGCTTACGCATATCTCGACTAATCTCAAATCTGTATAATCTTATCGTCCCACACGAACTAAGTAATTATCAAGTTAAAAGCCTTAGGAGAAACTCTTGCGCTTGATAAGAGTTAAACCCTTAACCTCCCTTTGAGGTTGCTGATCATGTTGATTATATATTTTTTCTAACTTCGATAACAACATAAGAAAAAAAGTGAGTGAGAAGTGAGATTAGTCTAGTGGTATTGGTGCCTCCACTGAGATCAACAAGTCATGGTTCAACTCACCTTCTCATACCAAAGCTTTGGCTCTCCATTGTACCAAAAATATATATATATATATATAAAAGATAAAAAAAGTGAGTCCAGATTCTTGCAAACGCATAACTTATATATATATATATATATATATATAGAAAATGCTATTTTTCTAAAAATTTTATACAGAATTCTACACCAGAATGATGTGGCGATGACAGTTTTGTAACAAACAAGTATCTTGATGAGTTATTTACTTTAAAGTGATAGGCCCACAACTTAACCACATCATTCTGGTGATAAATTCTGTATAAATTTTTTGTTTGTATAGCATTACCCAAAATTTTATCTCCAATAATTAATTGTACCAAGTCCAAAAAGAAATATATACATTTATATTCGTCAATATATAGACAGAGAGATGTAGAACAAAGAACAGTAAAACAAACACTATAAATTATCCATCATTCATGCACAAATGAAAAGACTTGCATGGAATCATCACAAATGCTTCAGTAGTTATATATAACTCAGTAAAAAACAAGTAAACTCGCCATATAACAGATTGACTCTGGATCTATGAGCAAGAATCTCAAATTTCCTTTGCCATAAGCAACGGCAAAGCCAACCATGGTTCTGCATGTCAATTTTTTTTTTTTAGTAAAACTTATTTTTTATTTTTATTTTTATAGACATAGTTAAAACAACTGCTAGAGTGGCCAAATTTTAATATTAGTGTTGAGGATAAAATTCTATACTTTGTAACAACTTGACATGTGATTTAGATTTATTTTTCAACCTGTGCTTTGAATGTTTAATACTCTTGTTTGTATTTAACCTAAAGTCGTTAATTTTGGATATGAATTCAATCATGATTTGAGCTTATTGAATTAATTATTTAGTCTTTTTATTCATTAGTATAATTTCTAAGTATTAAATTTCTTACTTGAGCAACCTGTTCAATTGGTAAAAGTCTGTGGACAAAAGTTGATTGGAAGCTTCTCTAAATCTCTTCATCCTACTTTGTTCAAATCCCATATCTTCTTCCTCTTCTGGTCATTCTTCTAGTCTTTCGTCCTCTTCTAGTAATTTTTCTAGTCCAAACTTTTTCATCCTCTTCTTCCTTCTGCTCGCTCAAATCTCTTGGTTATTCTTCTGGTCACTCAAATCCCTTACATCCTGTAAGTTAGAGGGAGCCCATCACATCAAATACAACCTTCTTTACTCTATTTGTGGATAACCTACCATATGACATGTATAATGCCTGGCTGAGAAAAATTTTCATGAAAAGCGGACATGGTGCTGACTGCTTTGTTCCTAGGAAAACCAGAACATCCACCAATACAAGATATGGCTTTGTTCGGTTTCTAAACAAAAGAGAAGAAGACAGAGCTATTGTTATGTTTGATGGGGTCTGGTTATTTCATCATCACTTGTCGGTGAAATATGCGTTGTTTGGATCTCAAAACAGATTGCCAAGGAAAGGATCTTCAAATGTTACCAATAATCTCGGCAAGGAATAAAAGTGGAAAACCAGCTCAAGCCCAAATGATAAAAGATCTTTCAAACAGATGGTGGAGGGTCCATTCAGATCGTGCCCAGAATCAAAGCCAATTATGTAACACCCACAAAATTCTATTAGTTATATACCATGTTTTGAAATAAGACCTTATGACAGGACTATTTATAGCACAACTTGTCACATAATTTTTTTGAGAGAAAGAATTCCTAGAGAATGAGATAAAAAAAAATAGAAACGAGATTGCTCGCATAAGAGATAAAGGAACAGAAGAAAGATTGGTGAAGGGTATAAATAAAAGGGGAAGGATATTCAAGAGAGGAATTTTTGAAAATGGGGATTTAGATGATAATAGAATGTTGGAATATGTATATGTGTGTAACTATAAGGAGACCCCCACAAAAGATGCTAATAGCACCTAAACCCCAAGGTGACAAGTGGAACCCACTTGTCACCCGAATCAGCCCACTCCTTGTCTATATAAACAAGAGAAGCCCTTGTATATCTCTTCACTTATTGATCATTCAGCAAATAGAAAGGGAGTGTGGGCATCATGCTTCGAGAGATACAGAGAGAGAAAGGAAGAGTTAGAGAGAGAGTTTGAAGGAGGAGCTGCTACTCACAAAATCAGAGAAGGAAAGGCTTCGGGAAGGTCAGTTCAGGCTAGGAAAGGCTGGAATTAGGGTAACCATCTCTGACCCCAGTTTCTTGTACTAATTCTGCATGCATTACTGGGGCTGAAAATAACCAGAAAACTAGCCAATGGCTATGGTTTCCGGCGAGCTAGTAGTTTGAAAAGTTTTTAGAAAATAAGAATTTGATCGTGCATGTCGATTTTGGGGTGTATTGGGATGATTTTTAGAAGGATAATGTTAAGTTTTACAGAGCTTATAACGACCCAAGGACCCAGAACATCATACCACCAATTGCCAAACCATTTCTTTATTTTTCCTCCTAAATTTTGGTTGATCGGGTTGCATGAACAAAAGATCTGTGAGGAATTTGTTTGCATGCATTAAATTATGATTCGATGCTGTTCACTAGTAGATCATAAGTTGATTTTAAGCTTTATGAGCCTTGGGTCTAATGGGTATTCAGAGAAGTGCAAGCGCATGGAATGTGCAGTCAGGTTCAGGGCCAGTTTTGGAGGCCCAAATGACCTCTGATTTTGATTCCAACACCATATTTGGAAAGATCTCGAAAACTTTATTCGATTTAGATGCAAAATTCACTGATTTGGCCACAAAATGAGGGAGAAAACTTGATTCAAAGTTAAACTTAGAATCTGCTCCGAAATCTGCAGAATTAGTGATTTTAAGAGGCATTTTCAAGCCTCAGAACTTCATGAAAAATTATTCTAGAGCCATGGGGAGATCAGGCTCGAAGAGTAGATGATTTTAGTTGTTTGATTCGTCAAAATCTATCAAGAAATGAGTGAGAAAAAGCTGAAAAACCAAGGAGTGTCGAAACAGGATTTAGGCCATATCCCAAGTTTAATGAATACTGTTTGAGGGACCAACCCATGGGCATATGATGGCCCGTGTGGGCGTGTGGGGAAGATTGGTAATTGGATTTTGGTTTCACACTTATTTTATTTTATAACTTTAAGCTACTATAGATATTTTTTTCTACATTTATCTTCCTAAAAATAAAAGTAAGAATATGTGAGAGTTTCAGAAAATTACTCCAACAATTACAGTAGCCTAAAATTTTTATTTGATACCTAGCTTGTGAAAGGACAGTAATGTTTAAAAATAATTTTATGCTATCTTTCCCATTTTTGTGTATTAAAATTCACTTGCAAATCTTTATTTACTTCAAAATGCAATTTTCGGAAATTTTCAAATTTCAATAAATTTAATATAACCCATTTATATTATTTTAGAGTTTTCAATAAAAAGTTCGGTTAGAAAAATAAAATCATTCGATATTTCTGTATTTTCTATGTACTAAATTAGTCTTATAAATAGTAATGTTTTTGTACAACCTAAAATCAATTTTATAAATAATTTTCCTTCCAAATGTAATACATTCCAAAGTGTTTTCAGAGCTTCTTTTATGAAGATTAGAAATTTTAAAATATAGTTTGAACTCTAGTTATATTTAACAGAGTTTTGAGAACTAAACAAAAGAAAGTATGGGGTAAAGCAAACTAATGATACGAATGTATGGAAAACTCTGGAATTGTAACTAGACCTATGGGAAGGGTCTAGGAGGCCATTTAGGCAAGTGTAACATTTTAGTCATAATTTGAGCATATGTTGAAATGGTGATTATGATTTTACAGATTTGACACAAAAATCGAGAATGTCGCCAAACTGGTGAGAGAACAATTAGGTAGGGGGCACTAATTTAAAGTAATAATATGCTTATTTCATGTCGGTATACGTATTTTGAACTGTACAATTATCTAAATTGAAAAGTATGATTTCTTATTATTATTTTTTTTGAACTAAACTACTGTATGCTTTCAGCTGTTATACATGAGATAGCAAAATGAGTTGTTCACTATTGGATTGAGTAATATGGTTATGAAAATGAATTAGGAGGTTATGGTCCGAAGTCCAGACTGATGCGGGCTTGGTTGTAAGTCTAGACTAATGCGGACTTGATCCTAAGTCTAGACCGATGTGGACTTGGTCCTAGCCTGAACCATAAATAGGGTTAAAAAACCGTGCTATCCGATTTAAGAATTGGTATGCAGAAAGGGGAGATAAGGTTGACCTTGAACATAGTAAAGAAATGAACAATTGCTTGTTGAGATATCATGACTTTCCAAAATTTTACATGACATATGCTGAAGTTTTGAATATATCTTATATAATTTTGTATATCATTGAGTATTGCATCACTTGTCATAATTTTGAAATTATTGTTTTTATCTGTTATCTCATAAATTAGTTTAAATACTGCTTTATGAAAAACTTAAACTTATTGTATGTTGGATAATACACTATTGCTAGGCTTTACAGCTCATTCCGTTTTATGGGTAACATTTCAGATGGCAAGGCGGTAAACGTGATAAGAACAACAGTAGGGATCTCCAAGAACTATGTTGTACATTGAGAAAGGTCGCAAGTGAAACCCTATATCCAGCTGCCTTCTTTCCAATTTAGCCTGGAACTATGTAGATTTTGGTTTAAGTGGTGGAGAGACACCGGATAATTGTAGTGAGAAATAGTGATGAGGTATGGGTTTAGTGTGTTACTTGAGTTATTTTAGAAATCAAAACTGTTATTATTTCAACTATAGCATCTCGACCACCTGTTGGTCCCTCATTAGGGGCGTTAATGCAATCGATGTGGGATTAGCGAGTGGTCTATGTTGCGCCACCTGAAAATCCCCAAGCATGGGAAATTCGAGGTGTGACAAATAATAACAGAGGAAATCAATGAATGATGGTTTAAAAACTGCTCCATTGGAATAGCGAAAGTTTTCAACTCAATTCCAAGTATTGAAGAGGCAATGAGAAGAGATGGTATCCATAATATTATTACCAAACCTTTCGGCGGCTTGAAAGTTCTACTTCAATTCTCTTGCTTGGAAGAAAAAGAAGCCATGATGCAGGATGCAAAAGATCGGTTATACATTTGGTTCTCAACAATTTACAAGTGGTCATACAGAGAGAAGGGGTGTCTATGAACATCTGGAGCTAATTAAACTTCAGAAAAATTGGTAACTATTGGGAACAACAATTGCTGTTGATTCAAACACCTCAAGTAGGTTAGAGCTGGGTAGATTCCTATATAAAGTAAGAGTTACAAAAGACAATTTCCAGAAGCTCCATGTCTAGAATAGTAACTTTATAAGAGGGCAAAAACTACAGCCATCGGCATCAATAGGCTCAAATGAATCAGATGATATCAACATTGAATTAAGAAGCAATCAATTCCAGACTGATAATGTGAATTAATCCATGCCGATTAGAGATGAGGATGATGTTAAAGATAATCTTCAAGATTTAGTTTATATGAATGAGGATCTGGAATTGTTAAGCCATGTGGAGGAGTTTGATAAGTCACTTGTAGCTTCATTAACAGGCACCCTCAAAGGTAACTCAAATTCAATTCGAAATCAGTGGTAAATGAAAGTAATTGGCTCAATGAGGCTTACGAGGTAATAAAGCCAAATTCAAAACGTGGTTTGAGTGTGAATGACATTAATGCTGCTTTAGAGCCCCCAAATCACCCAATTACAGAAGACACCACTATTACAAATACTTCAACTAGCTTATTGGAAACAAGAACTTCATCATCTTGCATCAGCTTAAGAAAGATCTCCAAAATGATGCTGAAAACACTCTGCAGCTAAGTAAGTCATTGGGATTAAATTTTGCTAATAATGATGATACCACCATTAGAACTCTAATTAAAACTGATTGGACTAACTTGGAGAATCTTAAGAAAAAGAAAAGAGGAGCTGCTGGGATCATTATTTGAGTTTTCTTCCCTCAAAAGGAGTTTACTAATAAATGAAGATACTTACATGGAATGTAAGGGGTTTTGGAAGAATTGAAAAGAGGAGGGTGGTCAAATAATTTGTGTGTGAGAGATCAATCGATATGTTATTTGTGCAAGAAACTAAGTGGAAAGATTATTGTGATAAGAAAGTAAGATCAATATGGGGAACAAGAGATTTTGAATGGTTAGCATCAAATTCTATTAGAAATTCTGGTGGCCTACTTTGTGTTTGGGATAAAACCTTCTTGTCCCTTGATTCATACTTGATGGATTTGTACTTTATTATGATAAAAGGAAGCTTAATAGGGAATTTTGAATGCATACTCATAAACTGAGATGGTCCCAATGATGATAATCAAAGGACCTTGTTTTGGGATCACTTGCAATGTTTAAGAAAGGCTTCCTCACTATCATGCTGTCTCGAAGGGAATTTCAATGAAGTACTTAGAATTGGAGAAAGAAAGGGTTCTACTAAAAGCATAAAAGCAATGAAATGCTTCAAAAGGTTTGTAAATAAAGTTGAGTTATGTGACTTGCCAATGGATGGTAGGACCTTCACTTGGACAAACATGCAAAAAGATGAAAAATAGAGCAAGCTTGATAGTTTTCTCTTTTGCAATATCTAGTAGATGGAAATGCTCACAGTGGGGACTCTAGAAAAAGCTCTCTGATCATTGCCCTATCCTTTTATCAGATGAAGTAAAGGACTGGGGCCCAAAACCTTTTAAGGTATTTGATGCATGGCTAACTCAAAACAGTTTTAAAAAGCTGGTTAGATTATCTTGGAATGAGCCAGTGGAAGAGGGATGTGGAGGTTCATTTTGTTGAAAAAGCTTCAAGCTTTACAGAAGAACATCAAGCTTTGAAAATCCAACAATATGGGTGATCTTAATGCAAAAATATCATTAATTATTGATTTAAATCACAAGTTTAATTTGCAAAGTGAAAAGTATCCTTTGAATAAGGCTGATATTGAGAGGAGATGTCAACTAAAACTTGATCTATGGAAAGCATACAGATTGAAGGAATCTACCCTAAGGCAAAAATCTAGAGTTTTGTAGCTGAAATAGGGGAACATGAATTCATCTTTTTTTCATAACTTTATGAATAAAAGATATCGAAGGAATTACATAGGTCAACTTTACTCAAATGGGAAGATAATTACTGATCTTACTTAAGTAAAAGCAGCAGAAGTAAGTTTCTTCTCGGAGTTCTTCATGCAAAAGTGAAATGAAAGACCAAGATTGTGAGGATCTCTGCCATTAAAACTAAAAAGTGAACGCAGCAACTGGCTTGAAACCAATTTTACTGAAGATGAGGTTTATTGTACCCTAAAACGTATTGTAAGCAATTATTAGTAATTATTTATTATTTTAATATAATTTCGGTATTCTTTTATATTTTTTGTGTTTTGTGAAGATTTGAAGATAAAATAAACAAACTAATGCATGATGTATTCTTTATATATTTAATATTCAAATAATTATATATATTAGTTAGTGGCTGTCACTTTGTGACAACAAAGTGACAGCCAAGTATATATATGTGTGCGTGTTTATATTATAATATAGTATAATATATTATCTATTATATCTTTTGTGGTTGGTGTAGGTGAGTGATTAGAGACAAGATACGTGGGTAGGTGATGGACGCATAAAGAAAGAAGAGAAAAGGAGAAGAAAGAAGGAAAAAAAAAAGAAAGAAGATAACGTGAGCAAGTGAGGGGAGGTGAGAAAAAAGAGGAAGGAAAGAGGAGAGTAGATGAGCCTGCCATCTATAAAAAGAGAGGAGTAGAGCAAGTTTTGAAGGAGAGTGACCGGGAGTGAGCATAAGTAGTATGAGAGTGGAGAGCAAGTTTTAAAGAGAGAGTTTAGTTTATTTCTTTATTGATTAGTTTGTCTTTATTTTTAATCTTGTGTTTTATTATGATTTATAGTTCTAGTAATGAAATTCTTTTTCAAGTCAAGTCTTTTTAATAGTATGAATAACTAGTTTTATTCTTGGAGTCAATTGTGAAGATCATTTGAGAATTTTGGAATATCAATGAAGGTAACTGAGTTTTCATTGTTTATATTTAAAATCTTTCAATTCTTGGTAATTAAATTCTAGATCTTTGAGAAAACTTAGATTCTTAACTAAATTTAGTAATTTCTATGCACAAACCTTACTTTGGTATAGTTATTGCACAAATCGATAGTATGAATTTATGGCTTTAATTTTATTATTCTAAATTTAATTATTATAGAATTTTTGTTCTAAAGTTAAATCTTCTGAATTAAAGGCTCAAGACGAAATCAATGATTTGAGTTATAAAACCTTCGTTGGAATTTCAGATGAATCAAGTGATCAGATCAATTGGATCCAAGACCGTTTTATTAAATTTTATTTACAGTCTAGTTTTACAACAAACATCAAATCTCTCACACATATCTATTTTATTTTGGTTACTATTTTCTGCTCCAATTGTCCAATTTTCATTGGTACTATTTAAGGTGAAATTCAAACCAGTCGGCTTAGGTTCCAATTAAAACCATAGCAACACTACAGTATTTAGCATGACTTAGTCAGTATCTAATCTGTTACTAGGGGTGAAATTTAGCACCTAAATTTTGCATGTTCTGTTAACCGTTCCCTGTGGATCCACTCTAATCTTACTGGATTTTTATTTATTGCTTCGTCGCACCTGCACTTGGGTATTTTTAATAGATTGTCATATTTTGGGCATAGTTAGAGGTGTGGTAAGCTATCGTGAACTATAATGGATACAAAGTTCCTAGTCTAGATGGGTTCAACTTCAACTTCATCAAAATGTTTTGGCCTATTCTAAAGGAGGATATCATGAAGTTCATTTCTGAATTCCATTCAAATAGGATGCTTATAAGAGGTATCAATGCTTCATTCTTTTCTTTGATCCCTAAATTTGAATTTCCTGATAATCTGCTAGACTATAGACCTATAAGCTTGACTTCCTCAATGTACAAAATCCTTTCCAAAACTTTAGCTTTTAGATTAAGGTTAGTAATGCATGAAATCATCAGTGAAGTTCAATATGCTTTTATAAAGGGTAGGCAAATCCTTGGTGGGGATCTTATTGCAAATGAAATCATTGATTATTGGAAGAAGAACAAAAAGCTAGGAATTATTTTGAAAAATCTTTTGATTCAATGAACTGGGCATATCTAAATGATATAATGATTGGAATGTGCTGTGGTTCCAAATGTTACAATTGGATATTGGAATGCTTATCATCTAGTACCATCTCAGTGTTGATGAATGGTTCAGCTTCAAAGGAATTTAGAGTTTCAAGGGGCTTTAGGCAGGGTGATCCTATTTCACCTTTCCTATTTAACATTGCAGTAGAAGGTCTCAATATTCTAATCCAACGAGCTAAAGAGCAATGCATAATGAGAGGGGTTGAGTTAAGGTTAAATTAAGGATGGCAATTTCTCCTGAAAAATCGAGTCCTCGCCTCGCCCCATCCCGAATAGGGCGGGTTTGGAGTCTAGATAAACGGGTTCGGGGTGGGTAATGGGAAAAAAATGTAACCCGAATTGGGTTCGAGGCAAATACGGGTTTAGATTGCAAATACCCCGAACCCACCTCGATTATATGTAAATAGTCAAAATTACCCTTACTTTTTAAAATAATACCGTAATATCCTTACTATATATATATATATATATATATCTCAATAATGAGAGAGGTGGGGTTTCTTTTCTTCTACGCTCTTAGTTTCTCAGTCCGTCGCAGCTCCTCTTCTTCTTCTCAAGTGTGCGATCATTTGCCGTCGACGATTGTTGAAGCATCGTTCGCCGTCGCCAATCATTGAAGCATCGTTTCGCCGTTGATCGTTGCCACTGTTCAGTTAGTCTCTCTCTCTCTCTCTCTCTTCTCTCTCTCTCAACCATTAATTTATCAAATGCATGCCCATAGTTCTGACACCACTTAACAAATGAAATTGCAAATGGTTTATTTATTATGCAGTCTCGTCACACATCATGCATCTATTTCAGATTGCCATATTAATTTTCATCGATGAAATGACGATATTTATCCATTACCTCTTAGTAAGCCTAGAAACCCTTCTTTGTGGGAATCAAATGAATACACACCTTTTTAAACGGTAAATAAAATTTTTAGAATTGTAAAAATCTCATACAATTACAAGGGTTATACCCTCTTGGTACTTCTTACAGAATTTATTTTACTTATCAAAAAATAAAAGAAAAGAAAATCTCATACTAATACTTAATTTGATAAACCTTTTACTAAGGATGATACCCTTGTAATCCTTTTCCCAGATGCCAAATTGACATATTTTGGTGATTGGAGATTGTACTTTTCTTGATAATGAACCATCTTAAAACATAATGTAGACCAATTCGTCCTAGTAGAAGATTATTGGATTCCAAGGAAATTATAATTCATAATACTAACCAATCAAAAAAATATGCATAGATGATGTGAAGAACTGGATGATGTATATAGCTATTTGTTTTGATTCGTTTTTATACTTTGCACATTTCACTTTGGAAACCTAAAGGCTGGAGCATGCATGGTGCATCTCAACACAGGGCAAGTTTATCATTGTGTATTTGCATAATGAATCAAGCAAGTTTATCATCGTGTACCTAATTGAAAAGTTTATAGAATTATGGGACATTCAAGAAATTTTTTTTAAAGTTTTCTGGAGTAATAAACCTACAGATGCAAAGTAAAATGGGCATATTATGACAATATGATTGTAGAAATCTTACTTTTTGTTCTTTGTCAGTTTGATCTGTATTTGCATATGTCATTCTAACACAAATTTGTTGAAATTCAGATTTGTTTGATTCATTATGCAGTCTGTGTTCATTTGTTTTTGCCTTAACCACAAAAATAAAAAAAAGAAAGTCAAACTCATTGATTGTGCATCAAAATTGTCATTAAATTTATAGTTTTTCATATGTATTTATTCGTTTATTTTGTTTCGCATAATGGTTTGGTGTGCCTTTGATAATGAAGTTTGGTTTAATATTTTGATAGATTTATAAAGCTTAAATGAAGTATTTCAGAGATCTTCGAGGCCGGGATTTGGAGCAAAGAATTGAAGTGAAATTGAGTCAAAGATTGAAGCAAATTTTGGTTCAAAGAAGTGTCCCAAATCTGCCCCATTTCAAATCCAAGAAGAGGCTAAAAGATGATCCACTTCAAGCCCAAACTTGCTCTATGTTTTGTGCAAACTTCAGCCCAAACTTATTCCATGTAGTGTGCAAACTTCAGTCCAAAATTTGAAGGTCCATTTCAGTTCATTTGTAGGAAGTTGCTGGGAGAAAAAAGAGTTTGCATATGGTTGGAGTACAATAATTCTTCATTATGGAAAAAAGAGAGCATGCACATGGCTCGAAAGAAGTGGAGTACAATAATTCTTCATTATGGGGTAAAGAGAGAAGAAAAAAATAGTCCAAAAGATGGAATAAAGAGATCCACCAGCCAGCTCAAAATGCTGGCCGAATTTGCCTCTCCCTCCATGTGCTAGACAGACCTCTAGTGTTTGGACCATAACTTTTGACTCAGATGTCCAAATGACCTGTTCTTTGCGGGGATGAAAAGTAGACAAGAAGCTCTATAAATATCTGTCTAATAGCCATCTCTAAAAATAGAGTGGAAGAGGGTGAAAATTTCGTCCAAAGTTAGAGAACAGATTTATGCGAAAATCTGGGCAGCTTGTATTTTGCTTTCTTTTTGTTGATTTTGGCTCTTCAATGTTAAAAACCTCTTATTTTATGTTGATGCAATTGTTTTTCTTCATAATGGTTGTTGACTAAGCTCTTTTTTGGTTCAAGACCAAGGATGATGGTGGTTGAGGTGATCTATTTAAGGTATTAATGCATCTCAATGATTTATCTTCTCACTTTGTACATGGATGATTAATAATTGTTAAGAATTTTTAGAAATCATTTAAGCAATGTTATAATCTTGAATTTCTATGCACAAACCTCAGTTTTGGTATAGGGATTGCTTGATTCAATGTCTTGCCTAGTTTGAAACTATTTTTCCATTTCTAACCAAGATTCAATCATTCATTTCTTTGAACTTTGTTGTAATATTTTCTGACCCAATATCATCATTGTTGATGTTGGGTTAAGTTATCTTAAATATCTTAAAAGAACCACCAATATACCACCATTGGAATTGATTTTGAACCAAGACTTTTATTTCTTTTGTAATTTTAAACATTGTTATTTGAATACTATTCACAACTACTCATCTTTCAAAGAAAATTTCACATTCATTGTGAACCAATTTTTTCCGAATAAATTTGTCTTAAGTTTTTATCACCAAACTGTTTTCTAAATTTAGCTCCCTGTGGATATGACCTCGGTCTTACCGAGTTAATTGGTACATCGTACACTCGTGCACTTGCGAGTTAAAATAAGCCGATAAGAAAGAGCGGTCAAGCAATTTTGGCGCTGTTGCCGGGGAGCTAGCAAGTAATGGTGATAAACTTGGAGATTAATTGTTTGTAATTTAATATTTCTTTAATATTTTAGATTATAAAAAAAAAATAAAAATTGTGGACTCGACCTTGCGAATAAAGGATTGTGGACTGGACTGCCAATTATTTGACTATGGGCGGTTTTCTGCCTTTTGAACTTTCTAGAGGACGTAATTACTAATTTCTAATTGTGGAGGTTAATCCCTCCTTCTAACATCTAATTTCTAACTTTTAACTTCTAACATTTAATTTCTAATTGTGGAGGTTAATCTCTCCTTTTATATTTATGCATTTTTTATTGCGGCAGGTTTTACCGCCTCTTACTTATTTATTTTTCTTGTCTTTATTTTTAGAGGAGGTAATTACCCCTCTTTTCATTTATATTACTGTTGGTTCAACCGCCATTTGTATATGTCAATTGTAATTATTGCCTAACATTTGTTGTTGCAGCGCTTGGCTTGTGAAAAAAATTTGCAAAAAAAAATAAAAATCTAATTTGGCTTACTAGTTGGAAGTACAGTAAGTTTTCTTTGGCCCAAATTTTATTTTTATTTTTTCTTGATAGTCATCATATTAGTGTTTCATTATGGCTAGTGTTGGAGATATGGAGGGAGAAGGGAGTGTTCACGGTGGCGGACCTCCACCAGTCAATGGCCAACCTAATTTCCGGACTCTTAGGGAGTATCTTCATCCAGTAAGACAAAGCACAATCAACAAGCCTTCAATTTAAGACCGAGCATGATTCAACTTCATCCTACATTTCATGGTATGGATTCCGAAAATCCATACTTGCACATTAAAGACTTTGAGGAGGTATGTGGCACTTTTGTTGATAGAACATGCATTGAGGATACTATTCGGCTTAGATTGTCCCCATTCTCTCTCAAGGATAAAGCCAAGCTTTGGTTAAACTCCTTGCGTCCTAGGTCTATAGGCACATGGAGGGAAATACAAATCGAGTTTTTGAAAAAATATTTCCTTACTCATAGGACTGCGGCTTTACAATGTCAAATGATGAATTTTTCTTGTAGTCCAAGTGAGTCATTTCACCAAGCTTGGGAAAAGTTTAAGGATTTGTTGAATGCTTGTCCCCACCATGGTTTTGAAATGTGGAGGTTAGTAAGTTTCTTTTATGACTCACTTACCCCGGATTTTAAAAGGCTAGTGTCAACCATGTGTAATGGTGAGTTCTATGACAAAGAACCGGATGAGGCGTTTGATTTTTTTGATCAATTGGCCGAGAACACAAAGCAATGGGAGACCTTTCTCCCACCGCATGTTGAGTCTAGAAACACCACAACCTAATCAAGCGGAAAGTTTTAATTGAAAGAGATCGATGCCCTCAATGCTAGACTAGCCTCATTGGCTAGGAAAGTAGAGTCTCTTGAGCTAAAAAAAGTGCATGTTGTGAGTGAGCAACAAGAGGAAACTTGTGGAGTGTGTGAGAATAAGGGGCATAGGACAATTGATTGTCTAATAATTCCAGCTTTCAAAGAAGTGCTATATGGCCAAACTTCTGATTCAAGCAATTTCAGAAAGTCATTCCCAAACCAAGGCTAAGTAGGCAATCCCTACTGTGATACCTATAATCTCGGATGGAGGAACCACCCAAATTTTGGATGGAGAAATGAGGTTCCTTCGGTACCTCAGGCATTTTAGCCTCCACCCCAACCATTTCATGCTCCCACACACCACACATACCAACCACCTTATAAGAGATCCTTAGAGGATACTCTCCAACAATTCATGCAAACTCAAGGTGGAATCAACACTCAAGCCAACAAATTTCAAGAACAAACCAATAGGGCTTTAGATGACATTCGAAGTCAACTGACTAAGTTGACTCAATCATTGAGTGTTCAAGAGAGAGGAAAGCTTCTGGCTCAACCAATGCCAAATCCTAGAGGCCAAGTAAACATTAGTGAATCTTCACCCGGTGAGCATTCTAACCATGAACAAGTCCAAGCAATCACCATCCTTAGAAGTGGGAAGATAGTTGACAAAACTATACCTTCTAGGATCCCTAGGGCTATTAAGGAGGAGAAGTCTAAGGAGAGTGAAGAGGGAATCAAATTGAGAAATGAGAGATCTAGTGGTGAAGAAGAGAAAGAGATGCGTGAGAAAGGAGAGGATTAAAAAAAAATTGGAGTGGAAGTGAGTGATGTAGAGTCCATTGCCCGACCACCATTCCCACAAAGGTTAAGGAAATCCAAACATGAGCTCATGAACTCCGAAATCTATGAATTGTTCAAACAAGTGAAAGTCAACATTCCACTCCTTGATGCAATTAAACAAGTCCCATCTTATGCCAAGTTCCTTAAGGACTTGTGCACAGTCAAGAGGAGATTGAATGTGAAAGAGAAAGCTTTCCTGACAGAACAAGCTAGTGCCATTATCCAATTGAAGACCCCTCCTAAATATAAGGACCCCAGTTGTCCCACAATTTCATGCATCATTGGGAATCATAGGGTAGACCAAGCTTTGCTGGACTTAGGAGCAAGTGTGAATTTGCTACCCTACACTGTTTACGAACAATTGGGTTTAGGAGAGCTTAAACCCACTCGTGTCACCCTTCAATTAGCTGACAGATCAGTTAAGATTCCCCGAGGTATTGTGGAGGACGTGTTGGTTCAAGTAGATAAATTTTATTTCTCTGTTGACTTTATAGTGTTGGACACCCAACCTATACAAGGTCCTAGTGCTCCCATCCCAGTCATCTTAGGTAGACCCTTCCTAGCTACATCCAATGCTTTGATTAATTATAGGAATGGGGTGATAAAATTGTCTTTCGGGAATATGACTGTGGAGATGAACATTTTCAATGTCTCTAAGCAAATTGGTGAGTATGAGGACATTAAGGAGATAGATTTGATTGAAACATTTTGTCAAGAGCACTTTGAGAGAGAATGGACAGAAGATCTGTTAGGGAGAATTCTGATTCATAATGAGGAATTTGATCCTTTGGTATGTGTTGATAAGGAAGAAAGGGAACTTATAGCTTGTCTAGAGTTGATGCCTATCATGTCAATGGGTCAATGGACCCCATCATTTGAGCCTTTGGATTCATCCCAAGCTAACGTTGAGTCATCCCTTGCCAAACCCCCTAAATCGGAAAGGAAAGCTTTACCGAGTGATCTTAAGTATGCCTTTCTAGGGGAAGATGAATCATATCCTGTTGTAATTTCATCAAAACTGACCATGGAGCAAGAGCAAAAAATGTTGAGAGTACTAAGGAAACATAGGAAAGCAATTGGGTGGACAATCACCGATTTGAAAGGAATTAGCCCCCTTTTATGTACACATAGAATCTATCTTGAGGAAGAGGCTAAATCTGTGAGGCAAATGCAAAGGCGATTGAACCCAAACATGAAGGAAGTAGTGAGATGTGAAGTGATTAAGTTGCTTGATGCGGGTATCATCTACCCCATTGCCGACTCCAAATGGGTTAGTCCAACCCAAGTTGTTCCAAAAAAATCGAGAGTCACAGTGGTGAAAAATTAGAACAATGAACTAGTGCCCACTAGGATCCAAACCGGGTGGCGTATGTGCATTGATTATCGTAGGTTGAATGCCGTGATTAGGAAGGATCATTTCTCACTCCCATTTTTAGAGCAAGTCCTTGAGAGAGTGGCGGGGAAAGCTTTCTATTGCTTTCTTGATGGCTACTCGGGATACAACCAAATTGAGATTTCCCTAGAAGACCAAGAGAAAACCACTTTCACTTGTCCTTTTGGTACCTATGCATATAGGAGAATGCCTTTTGGCTTGTGCAATGTACCGGCTACATTTTAAAGGTGCATGATGAGTATCTTTAGTGATATGGTGGAAAGATTCTTGAAAATTTTCATGGACGATTTCTCTGTCTATGGGGATTCTTATGAGTTATGTCTAGTACATTTAGAAAAATTTCTTGAAAGGTTTGAGGAGTGCAATCTTGTTCTCAATTGGGAGAAGTGTCATTTTATGGTGACACACGGCATCGTCTTAGGCCACATTGTCTCTTCCAAAGGCATAGAGGTAGATAGGTCAAAAGTTGAACTCATTCAAAAATTACCTATCCCGAGGACTATCAAAGATGCGAGATCCTTTTTAGGGCATGCCGGTTTTTATCGAAGATTCATTCACTCTTTTAGTACCATTGCCAAACCTTTATGCAATTTATTGTCACAAGATGTCCAATTTGAGTGGACATCAAAATGTCAAGAAGCTTTTGAAAAGCTTAAGGGTTTGTTGACCACCGCATCGATCATGCAAGCTCTCGATTGGTCTTTACCATTCGAATTAATGTGTGATGCTAGTGATTTCGTTGTAGGGGCTGTTTTAGGGCAAAGCAAAGATAAGAAACCTCATGTCATTCACTATGCTAGCAAGACCTTGAATGAAGCCCAATTGGACTACACTACCACTGAAAAAGAATTGCTAGTTGTGGTTTTTGCGTTGGATAAATTCAGGTCTTATTTGGTTGGGTCTCATGTTATTGTTTTCACTAATCATGCAGCATTGAAATATTTGCTTACAAAGCAAGATGCCAAGCCACGCTTGATTCGATGGATTCTCCTACTCCAAGAGTTTAACCTTGAGATTCGAGATAAAAAGGGAGTAGAGAACGTGGTGGCTGATCATTTGTCCCGTCTTTCGAGCCATGAGAATGCACTTGATGCTTCCCCAATTAATGAACACTTTTTGGATGAGCACCTATTTGTTGCAGGCATTGTTTCTCACATTGGCACTCCATGGTACGTTGATATAGCTAATTACTTAGCCACAGGTTAGATTCCTTCCCATTGGTCCAAACTTGACAAACAAAAATTCTTTTGCAATGTGCGTACATTTTTCTAGGATGATCCCTACCTGTTCAAATATTGCCCTGACCAAATTGTTAGGAGGTGCATCCCTAACCATGAAGTTCCAAGTGTCATTTCTTTTTGTCATGCATTGGCTTGTGGTGGGCATTTCTCTTCAAAGAAAACCACTGCCAAAATCTTACAGTGTGGGTTATATTGGCCCACCATGTTCAAAGATGTCCATGCCTTCTGTGTTGCATGTGACCGATGCCAACAACTAGGTAGCATTACTAGGCGTAACATGATGCCCCTTAATCCCGTTATTGTCTTGGAAATATTTGATTGTTGGGGAATTGATTTCATGGGACCGTTTCCTAGCTCGTTTGGTTACCAATTCATCCTTGTGGCCGTTGATTATGTGTCAAAGTGGGTGGAGGCCATCGCCTCTCGAACTAATGACCACCGAGTTGTGATCAAATTCTTGAAAGAAAATATTTTCTCTCGTTTTGGTATGCCTCGGGCTATGATTAGTGATGGAGGAAAATATTTTTGTAACAAACCCGTAGGAATGTTGATGAGAAAATATGGTGTAATTCACAAAGTTGGTACTCCTTACCACCCACAAACTAGTGGCCAAGTTGAGTTGGCAAATAGGGAGATCAAGAACATTTTGGAGAAAACGGTCAATCCGAACCGCAAAGATTGGTCCCTATGACTAGTCGATGCTTTGTGGGCCTATCGCACGGCTTACAAGACCACTTTAGGAATGTCTCCTTATAGGCTTGTCTATGGAAAGCCTTGTCATCTCCCGGTTGAGATTGAGCATCGTGCATATTGGGCCATCCACCAATTTAATGACAATGAAAATGCGGTTGGCAGTCATAGAAAGCTTCAATTGGATGAATTAGAAGAATTGAGAAATGATGCATTTGTAAATGCAAGAATTTCAAAGGACAAAATGAAAGCTTTGCATGATAAATACATTCTTAGAAAGTCCTTTCATGTTGGTCAGAAAGTTCTCTTGTACAATTTACGATTACATCTCTTTCCTAGGAAGTTGAGGACAAAATGGACTGGCCCATTTGTGATAAAGTCCATCTCGAAGCATGGTGCCTATGAGGTAGAGAATCCCAAGAATGGGAATGTTTTCAAAGTAAATGGCCACCGATTGAAACCTTATCTTCAAAATTTCGTGGCTGAAATTGAGACTTTGGATCTTGAAGATCCATCACCATTTTAAGCTTCATAAGTAATAAACCACCATGGTACATATTTTAGTTTTATTTTATTTAATGTTTTTTCCTTTCTTTCTTCCTACTCATGCATTTACTTGTTCCATCATGATAAATGCATTGGGGACAATGCCTTGTTTAAGTTGGGGGGTGAAGCTTTTATTTTTGTTGGTTTGTTAAAAAAAAAAAAAAAAAACAAAAAAGACCAAAAAAAAATAAATATTTTTGATGGTTTAGTAATAAATAAATAAATAAATAAATAACAAGATTTATTCTTCATACTAGTTGAAAGTCGGCATGGTCATAGTAATTCATTTGAGTAATTAAGCATGAGTTATGGATTTTCTAGTTTTGATATGTTGGCATTTTAGCTCATTATACTAACTTCTTGTTAGAGTATTTCACGACATCTATACTTGGACTTTTTGCACTTCACTCGTAACTTGCATGTATAGTTAGTAGATTACAATTATTTTTGCTTTGCTTTGCTTGAGGACAAGCAAAATCTTAGTTGGAGGGTATGATTGTGCATCAAAATTATCATTAAATTTATAATTTTTCATATGTATTTATTCGTTTATTTTGTTTCGCATAATGGTTTGGTGTGCCTTTGATAATGAAGTTTGGTTTAATATTTTGATTGATTTATAAAGCTTAAATAAAGTATTTTAGAGATCTTCGAGGCCGGGATTTAAAGCAAAGAATTGAAGTGAAATTGAATCCAAGATTGAGGCAAACTTTGGTTCAAAGAAGTGTCCCAAATCTGCCCCATTTCAAATCCAAGAAGAGGCTAAAAGATGATCCACTTCAAGCCCAAACTTGCTCTATATTTTGTGCAAACTTCAGCCCAAACTTGTTCCATGTAGTGTGCAAACTTTAGCCCAAAATTTGAAGGCCCATTTTAACTCATTTGTAGGAAGTTGCTGGGAGAAAAAAGAGTTTGTACATGGTTGGAGTACAATAATTTTTCATTATGGAAAAAAAAGAGCATGCACATGGCTAGAAAGAAGTGGAGTACAATAATTCTTCATTATGGGATAAAGTGAAAAGAAAAAAATAGTCCAAGAGATGGAATAAAGAGATCCACCAGCCAGCTTAAAATGCTGGCCGAATCTGCCTCTCCCTCCATGTGCTAGACAGACCTTTAGTGTTTGGATCATAACTTTTGACTTAGATGTTCAAATGAGCTGTTCTTTGGGGGGATGGAAAGTAGACAAGAAGCTCTATAAATATCTGTCTAATAGCCATCTCTAAAAACAGAGTGGAAGAGGGTGAAAACTTCGTCCAAAGTTAGAGAACAGATTTGTGCAAAAATCTGGGCAGCTTGTATTTTGCTTTCTTTTTGTTGATTTTGGCTCTTCAATGTTAAAAACCTCTTATTTTATGTTGATGCAATTGTTTTTCTTCATAATGGTTGTTGACTAAGCTCTTTTTTGGTTCAAGATCAAGGATGATGGTGGTTGAGGTGATCTATTTAAGGTATTAATGCATCTCAATGATTTATCTTCTCACTTTGTACATGGATGATTCATAATTGTTAAGAATTTTTAGAAATCATTTAAGCAATGTTATAATCTTGAATTTCTATGCACAAACCTCAGTTTTGGTATAGGGATTGCTTGATTCAATGTCTTGCCTAGTTTGAAACTATTTTTCCATTTCTAACCAAGATTCAATCATTCATTTCTTTGAACTTTGTTGTAATATTTTCTGACCCAATATCATCATTGTTGATGTTGGGTTAAGTTATCTTAAATATCTTAAAAGAACCACCAATATACCACCATTGGAATTGATTTTGAACCAAGACTTTTATTTCTTTTGTAATTTTAAGC